>VZSZ01008814.1:401334-474271 GCA_013398815.1 Ibidorhyncha struthersii
TAGGGCTTTACAAAAATTAAAGAGGGAAAAAACAACAACTGAACTCACATCTAAAATATTTTGAAAAGATGCAAAATGAGCGAATTTCTCATCACTTTTTTTTTACTCCCTTCAAAGTGGGAAGAAATCACATTTGTATATTTGAATTTTGAAATGTGAACAGGCTCTCTGGCCCTCGGTGCTTTGCTGCTATTTGTTTTTAATAATGAAGGCAAACGAGAAAAGGAAAGCATCTGTCAAGCATGCAAGCACCTTTTGAACATGTTCCATACACCTGCGAGAAAAAGACTGGCAGCTTCTCCCCACCCTCAAGCCCAGAAAGGAAATTATACTCCGGAGAAGGAAACATCTGAACAGCCCTTACTGTGCTCCTACCCACACGCTTCTCTCTCTGGCTAGAAAGAGGAAAAGGCAGACAGGGCTTTAGAGTTTAGCAAGAAGGTGTTGCTATTATGCAAACACTGTTTCCCCCAGAGAGATAAATAAAGAAAAAGAAACAAAAGGGTACCTTGCCTAGGAGAGAGAAACTCAGGACCATCAGTACCAGCCCCTTCCCACTGGGTCTCCAGCTACGGCAGTTCTGCCAAAACTTGCAAAAGTTGCTTCAGGGACTTCACAAAGAAATGTGGTGTGCACATTCTCAAAAGAAACAAGCCAAAAGCTTGCTGGTTTGTATAAAGACCTACCTCTGCTTCTTCCTTGTTTGACAGCACATCTCCATGCATCATTTCATGTCGTTTCATGTCAAATTTAATCTGACAAAGCTCTCTGGGGCTGATGCTGTACCTTTACGCTCCTCCCAATGGACCGTGGCTAGCTATGGCTCTTACCTGCAAGAGTTTCAGTAACAAAGATTGCCATGGACATCAGAGATTATGTAAGGATATAAAACTTCCTGATTAGGATTTCATATGGCTTCACAGATCAAGATGAGTCCACCTTTAGGCAAGTGCTATATAGGCAAACGTTGGCAAAACACTGTAAGACAAACAACAACAGTATGAACAGCAGCAGCCATTTTATAGACCATGGCATAGATAGATAAAATTGTTCCTAGACTATTACCGACTCCCAGCTGAATGAATTACTGCATACACCACTGATAATATCTTGGCACACATCAAAGACAATGTTGACTTTATACTACTAGCTAGTACACACAGCGAGAGGAAAAGAAGTCTCACAAGTCAAAAACTGAAGGTCATTTAGTAGCCTGCCTCCTTTCACTTTCATGCCAGCAGTGGGCCCCCAAAAGACTTTATGGAAAGCTACCATTTGATTTGGAATCATTCCCTTCTTCCTAGGTCTCTCACAGCAACATTATAAGGCAGGGGAACCGTCGTCAGCTTCCTGCAGCTCTCCTGAGCTGTGCTATGAGGTTCCTGCCCACAGTGTCCAACCCTGCTATCCACAATAGCCATGGTGTACAAGAGTGAGCAACGCTCTGTCAGCTCTTTGGATTTCAGCAGTGTCCATTCTGCATGTGATTCAGAACCACAGTCTACCCACATACATCATCTATATAACCACGCAATCCTGTTTTTGTTATCCCTGCTGTTCCTCCCACCTTCCTTCCTATTGCTTGTGTCATTAGCCTACTGCACCTCAGCCACAAGTAGACTACAAATTCTTCAGGACTTCTTATGCTTCAGTATTTTCTTGCCTAGTGGGAAGTACCAGAACACAAACAGTCATTACAAAACAAACATAGACCTCAACAGCTGGGACAAATGAGATGCATACATGTAATTTCAGCCCCTAAGGTCTCTTTGACCTAGAAACCCATATTCACTTCAAGCGACTCCGCTTGTGCTTTCTGCTTTAGGTCAGAGATGAAGCTAAATCAAACTGCAAGGAAATGAAATAAATAAACACTATCATTTCATGATATGCAAGTCTGGTATGTTGACATTCGGTTTCCAGGTCAGTTGACAGCTGGATAGAATCCAAGAATCGAACAAAAAAAGTGAAGAAAAAAATGAAGAAATATTGAAGAAAAAAGTCTCTACCAGTAGAGCTCCCTGCAAGGAAAGCAATTCATATATCGCTACTGCCTTGTAACATACTCTTCCACAGCCTGAGAAAACTTCTAGCTGCAGCTTATTTCATAGTTTCGGGTTTAAACAACATATGTAAAAAAAGAAGAGGTGAGATGCCAAGGACGCATGCGGTGTCCTCCACCATCGGCTTTGCAATGCAAAAGATTGAGTGCCTAGTCAGAGGAGAGTGATCCAAGGAAATGGAGGTGGGTATGTCTACATGGGAGGTGAGACTGGAGTCTGTGGCCCAAGCTCCAAGCACCCACCTAACAGGCCGGGTTAGGGACATGGGTATTGAGTGGTGCACACCCACACCGATGTGAGCTATCCTATTTATTTCAGCCTCTTGCTGAACACAACACAACGCTGCTCCTCTGCATAAGCTGCAGCCTGTTTCCCTGATGCAGGCTAAGTGGCCCTGCACCGGTGTGTGAGACTGATGGCAGAGGACTTAGACCAGGCACATGCCCAAATCCATAACCCTACCACCTATGCAGTACAGAGGAAATTGTTTGCCCCGCATCAAATAGTACAACAGTAAAGTAAAAAGAACACTAAATAGTGGAAAACTAAGGTCTGCTGGAATGCCACCCTGACCCAGCCCTGGGGTCCCCACTCATTGCATGGATGCTTCCGTGCCTAAAATGTCCCCTGCAAAGATCTCCCTGAGGCCAGGGTTAGTGAAGATGGGGCTCTGCCTGAGCACCCAGGGCTGTCTGGACATCTCAGGGCACCTGAAGTCCAGCCCGTGGCTCAGCCCCCTGATGAGATGTGCGTTTCCAAATGGGATGACAGCTGTGTTTGCAGCAATGTCGTGGTCAGAGAGGCTTGGGGGCTAGGGTCACCCTAGCTGATGGGCATGCAGTCTCACACCTCTTCCTTCCCAAAAGGGTACACTGGTTGTCAGGCCACAGGTGGATTTTGGAGAAATCTCACACATATGTCAAAATAAACTTGTGAGCAAGGGTCAACAGGATGAGGAAACTCATTATCAAGCATATTGGAGCTCGCAGCAATCTGCAGATCTAATTGAACATGGTCTGAAACAGGCTCTAGACATTAAGAAAACACAACTCCATAACAGCCCTTTGTCTAAATTTCAGCATGGGAATGAGGTATCAACGCCAGTATGCCTTTGGCATGGATTTCTTTTCTTCTTTGCTCAACATTTTTTTCTCTGCTCAACGTACTTACTCAACCAGCTGCAAACCTCCCCAGAGTTGCAAACGTAGTGATGAGTCAGTCTAACGCAGTCTCCAGCTCTTTGCCTGGAAATCTGGCAGGCTTGCTGATGTTACAGCATCAAATCAGTTTCTGCTATCTTTCTTTGGCTTCCTCTTGCCCGTGTTGCCAGGGCCTCATTTTGCTCTGATTTACACTCAGAAATTATTGCTCATAAATGATTCGCGATAGTGGAAATGAGAGAAAAGCTTTGCAGTTGGAGAGCAAGGAAGCCAAAGAAATGGAAAAGCCCAACTCCCCCCCTGTGCTGACTGGTCAGCTTTAACACACAGAGGAGGTTTGCAAGGGCTGCCACCCATGGCCGGCTACAGCTGCCGGGCTGCTAGTGCCGGCTGTCTGCCCCAGCCCCGGCACGGCCACCCGAGCCACTCGCCCGGCAGCTGCCCGACTGCCGCAGCTTAGAGAGCAACACTTGGCAGTCAGTAATACCTCAGCAGCTTCTGGGCAGCTCACGTCCAGCTGTCCGTATGCCAGGAGCAGGGCGGACAGCTGGGGCGGCAGGGCTGTCAGCCCCCCGAGTTCCGGCATCCTTCCCCGTAGCCCCAAGGTGGGTTACCCAGCGCAGCCTCTCGCTCGGCTCCTCCTGCCAGCAGGGCAGGGAAGAAAGCCAAAGGTCCCGGTTTGCCATGGAAATCAGCAGTACAGAGAGGGCAAGACCATCACCAGAAGCTTCTCTGCACATGGGTGTCTGCTACAGGCAGAAATAAAATCTGCTGTAAATTGACCTCCAGCAAGACTGTCTTGAGCAGCACTGGCCACACTCTGTACTGAAGGAGGAGACCCAGGCACAAACATCATGCATACATCAAAATAAACCTGTGCTCAAGGGTCAACAGGATGAGGAAACTTGTTATGAAAAGAAAAGATGCTGGCATTTATAATATTATTTGCTACATGACTTACATTAACATAAGTTCAATAACAACATCAGTTTTACCTTCGTCATATTTTAAAGAGAAGACTTTCCTCCCCCACAGTGTGCTTGTGCAGTGTACAAGCAGATTGGAGCTTGCAGCAATCTGCAGATTTAACTGGATGCAGCAGGTCCTGCGTGCCCCAGGTCTGTGGGCAAAGGAGGTGAGGGGACAGGGAGGGACAGACAGCCAACAAGGGGGGCAGCACCCATCCATCTGTCCGGCTGTGCTGAGGGGTCCTCAGTGGCACACCTCGCAGCTTTCTATGCTTCCACTCTTAACGGGATGAGAAGAGCCTTGAAGGTGAGGTTTCAGCTGCACAGCAATCTGAACTCAAGTTAGGCCAAATACGAGATATCTGCAGCTTTCGCCCTGAAGGCATCTGGGGTCCAGTAAGACCTTGTGCTGGCTTTCAGTGCAGGGTGAACTTCAACCCTTTAGGAAAGACTTCCAGTCGAGGTAAACACGCTTTTACTGGCATTAAGCTTCCAAGAGTTAGACTCACAAATATGCCTTGTTTTCCCTTTTTTCTGACTGAGTTCACAAAGTCCAACAGTTGCTTGGGAGGAAGAAGAGCTGTGCATTGCTCTTTCTCCGCCTACCCCAGCACCACTGCCCGTAACGTGGCAGCACCACGCATGCCCTCTCAGCAGGGCCGCTGCTGCCATATTATACATTAAACCATGTATTTAACATTTATAGGTCATTTTGTCCTCATCTGCATTATAATTCTGTTGCGCATCATAAATGCAAAATGAGTTTCACTTCTTCTCCCTACACCTTCAGTTTATTGCATTTACATAAAGCTGTCAAACATTTATGAGGATTTTTATAACTTTATTAAATGAATTTCTTCAGCCACCAAGGAGATGACATTTCCGCAGTAATACTGTTATTTCCCAAACCCTATTTTCTGGTATCTTTGGCCTCACTGAAGTGGCACATTTTTCATTATACTTAGCAGTACGTAAAGGCATTAAGGTGACAGTGGTGTGTCATTATAGCTGCTGTAGCAATGCTGGTAGTGACTTCACCCTTGGGTCATCTGAAGCAATTATTAAGTAAAGTGTCAAGAGATATTGAACGACTTAGAAAACTTAGAATTGCCTTGCCGTAAGTACCTCTTCTACACAGACAGCACAGAAAGCTGACCTTCGCAGCTCAACTCATCCGGAAAAAAGAGAGATAGATATTGAACACTGCAACTGACACAGCCAAAAATATTAAGACATCCTTTCCTTCCTCTCTAGTATTCTCTGCAAACTGAATCTTTTTTTACTCCCAGCAATATGTTTTCATTCTGATTTTCATCTGCTTTAATGATTAAACTTGCCTGCTAACCCTGAGGGCTCTGCTGATCTTCCGACATGTCACAACCAGTCATCAGAGTCACAGTCGCTCTCGTCCGGCAGGGCAAAACTGGATGCAGAAGCAACAAATAACCTCAAGAAGTGGGAAGCAGCCTGCTAACAATATAAAACCTGCCTGTTTCCTTCCCTGTACAGCATTTAAAGCTTCTTGGATGATTCAAAACCTTCTAAAGAACTATGAGACTGATCCCTGAACCAGTGAGCTGTGGATCTGGGGATTTTTCAGACAAAGGTCCAAAACCACTTTGCAAGTGAGAGAGAAATAATTTTAAATTCACTTCGCAAAGTCTCTGAACAAGCCTGGAGCAATACAGAGCTACTGATATCTCTTAATACTGTCTGAACTGGCCATATAAATTACAGGCCAAACTTTCTGGCAATGTGTCTCAAACACTTCACCTTGGCTTAAAAGGATGCTAATTTTTATCATATTGGGAAAATAGCATTTTACAGCCACTTTGCACAAGTGGCACAAGCACAACAAACACGTGGCTACCCGGCATCATCAACACTGTAAAATTTATATAATGTAAGCCTGTAGCCTTGGTTACAATGAATTTTTAAAAATTGTTATAGTCAACATAACTCAGGATTTTCAGGGTCCAATCTTAAAATTTTGGGATTGCTGATGAACTCCATTTTTGGATGTAACTTATATGCTAGGAAGTCCCAAGCACTTCACTGTGACAAGTACAAAACACAGCTGAGACTGTAAACTTTGCAGGGCAGGAATTGTGTGTCCTGTACATTATGTAAATGAGTTTAGGCAGGATCTTGTAATTCATCACGTTAGGTAGGACTGATGGTAGGCTTCTGTTTCTTATTATACAAATAAAATGACAAAATGAAAAAACCCAAATCCTTGCCAGTCTGTAACACTAAGGGTAGAAATCTTTTATTCTGGAAGAGAAGGGAGTGGTACTACCTCCAGCTGAAATTCAGTGGAAAATTGCAGCTAAATGGTTCGGCCATTTCCAAAGAGCAGCATTAGTATCGGCACGCTCTCCTCTTGCCTGCTTGTGTTAGTGTTTCCAGAAATGGTTTGTTTGAACAGCTGCAGCATCTCCCTGCTGTGCCGCAGGGACCTAAAATGCAACCGGTGATAGAGGAGGGAGGCGATAGCCTTGGTTTTTCAGGACTAAAGCTGTGAAAACACATTCAAGTTTGGCCACATTATGAACCTCGCAGGTGATTTAAGTGTGTGTGAGTGAGGGAATAGGAAAAATATGCTACACTGATGTTCAGCACCATTGCACCTGTGCCAGCTCAATCCTCCAATCCCCCCTCCACCCACTCCGAACTAAATGGGGCAATTGCCTGTATTACATCTGTGGGCCACTGCTGACCTTGCTGCAGTGAGGCTAGAATAGCTGTACGTAGGCATGTGCTCAGATTTGGGAGAGGAGGGGCCGCTGAGGGAAACAACCATCTGAGCACAAAGCATCTGGAGAAAGAAAGAAAGAAAGTCATATTCTGCCTATTGGCTCCCATCTGCTTGGCCAGAGAGAAGAAAGGCGAGGGAAGGCACCTTGCCAAGTGATCCAGTGTTGGCAGCAGTAAAACATCCAGAGTTACCTGCCACAACTGGCAGTGCAATGAAACAATATGTGTCCTGTGAAGATGTGCGCCCAGCCAGGGAGGTGCATCCAGCCATGGAAACCTGCTCCAGAGCTTCCGCACAGGTGGGGCACATTGAGTCATGCAAGAAGAGTCACATACAACCTCCTGCGTGTCCATTCCCTGAGGGGGAGAGTGTTGGAAGCCTTATGGACAGCTTTTGTCACCTCCTGCACTGTGCAGATATCACCTCCTGTGTAAGCCAACAGCACTGATTGTACCTTTACCTCTTGCCCCCATCACTCAGCACTGCCTTCAGGGTGCAGGAAGCCACGTGCTGCTGCCACGGGGAGCCATGGTGCTGCAGTGTTGTGACCATGGTGAGTCACGGATCCATACTGCCCCTTTGCACAATCAAAGACTTGGGTTCCATGTTTACAGCTTTTAGCAGAGACCAGACACAGCAGTCACGGCTCAGGAATGGCAGTCCTCCAAGGGCCCGGTGACATACCTGCTGTGACTAACGTAAGAGCTGGCTCTTCCTGGAAGTAAAAAGAGGCGACTGGAAGGGTCTGTGTCACCCACAAGACAAAAGAGATTTCCCCAAAGTCTCTCTTCCACTTTCCACCAATTTGAGAAGTGGCAAAGTGCCGGGGGTTGCTCTAGATGGCCTCATGTACAGGCTGTGGTGGTGTGGATGTCTAGGGAGGTGGGCTTCTCCAGGGGTGCCGCCAGGCCGTGGGGGCAAATGTGGTACCTGATGGTGATATAGTTAACGTGGAGAAGACCTGGGATGTTCCAGAGAGCAGTCAAAGAAGCAGACACACAACTGTGCTTAACATACAATTAAGCAGAGTATTTTCCTTGAACTGCTCTGTTTTTTTTTAACTGTAGTTTAACAGCCAGCAAAAATTTCACTCAAAGCATTGGAGAACATTCAAAACTCGTGAAGATGGGAGTTATTAACATAGTTGTCACTACGAATGTAAAATAGATCTTTCAGCTCTGTGGTTAAAGCAATGGTGGTTCCCTTTCTCTCCTGTGAGATACCTTCTCAGTTGCTTCTTCCCCTTCCATTGAAGCTCTTGCCCTCACTGCCTCACAGCGTGACTATGCTGTTCTTCAGGCTATTTTATCCCATGCGTGCACAGCTATATGTGTGCACATCTATACATGCTATTTATACATCTATATATAACACTCAGCTATATGTGTGTGTATCTATAGATAGAGGAGGCAAGGACACAGACTTTTGCCTTCTACAGAGCTGGCAATGTTCATGGTGGTTCCTGTGCTGCCTGTCTTTTTGGATATCTCATATCTCCTTGATGGAAGCTGGCTTGCCATCATAACTGCTCCCTTCAGCTGGCTCAAGCACCAGACATGTTGCTAGTGCTTGTAGTTCTTAATCAGAAGTCTCACATTTCTGACGACTTTCCTGAAGCCTCAGCTCCAGAGACCAGGGATTACAGGAGAAACTTTGCTTTCTCCCTTCTTCCCCCCTCATCCCCCCCCCTTTCCTTCTTTCTTTTCTTCTCTAAAGTAAGTTTCAGCCCTTTTGGCTACAAAAACAGGGACTATATAAAAAAACCTCACGTACACCAGAAAGCAGTTAAATTTCTTATTAATCTTTGTAAGATCTCACGGGCTTGAATCACCTAATTCATCCTTTTTCAGTGCTTCAAATGAGTAAAAATAGAAGTGTGTTATTTTATTAGCAGCTCTCTGTTTAGACAACCTTTTTTACTATCTACCATTTACTTGGTAATTTCTTCTGCGTTCTTCATTAATAATAAAGGCCCATTACGCTGCCTGTTTGGCTAGGCTGGTTTAACTCATTTCTTTGGGCCATTACTTTTACTGGTAACAACTTGTCTGGCTTTGTATATTTTTTAATTCAAGATTTTATTTGGTATATCATTATTGGTGTGGTCAGAAATGAACAGTTTTTAAAGGTGTTAATTAATCTGAGAGCTTCTCTGTCACCTTTTAGTTCACCTCAGACCTTTTGTGTTGCATATTTCCTGCCTTTAAGAATTTTCTGTGTATATTTTAAGTGGAAGTACATAGCCTCTTCCATAGGCATCAGGCCTTTTTTATTTTTTAGCTTCTCCATTCTTTCAAAGACCAGTTAGATATAAAAGCAAGATTCATTCCAATTGATAGAGCATAATCTATTTGCTATTGCTGAGATCAGTCCAGCTAATTTATTGCTTCTTATTTACAGTCTGCATGAGAACAAGATCTCTTCCCATCAATCTTCCCAGCAGTCTCTAAAATGTACTATTTATTGCTCTTAAACTTCTGGTTAAATAATATTCAGTCATCTCTGAAGCAATTTCAAATGCAGAATGTTCCTGAGGACAGTTAAGTGTCAGCAATGCTTTTTCATTGTATGGGATGACATAAATGAGAAATGATGAGTGAAGACACCATTAAGCTTTATAATTTCTTTAGATGAGTTTGCCTGACACCTGTTTAAATTGAACACCAGCATTTGCAGAGTGAATACCGATTCTCCCCACAAGCCTTCATATGGATTTTACAGGCAGAAGAGTACTTTGATTGCACAATTAAAAAATTCCAGAAGAAAAAGCGAGTTAGAATTATGCATAAACTGTGAGCAGTCGTTGCATGAAACTAGCCTTAAATGCTCTGCAAATATGCAATCCAAGTAACCGAGGCAGAGTAAAAGCATCTAGGGGGGATTTCAGTGTACCCTGGACATGATCTGCGGGTCTTGGTGCACCACACAGTGAAGAGTGAGATACTTCAGGTCAAAGCCACACTGACCTCATCTGTTCACAAACAAACTGGCTCCCCTCTCAGATTAAGAGGTCTTTAATGACAGCACCCTAATTACCTCTAGCTCATTAGTGTGCAACAGAAGTGCTAGTTCGGTTAGTGGACAGATGTCCTTTCGCAGGTCCAGCTGTGCCGGTGGAAGAGGTTGCCTTTCCCAGCCTGGCCGAGGTGGTCACTGCTGCCCTCTTGCCCAGGGTCGCCGGTCCCTTGGTGTTACCAGTGCAAAAGCTCCTAACCCAAATCAGTCAAAATGAGCTGGGTTCACAGAAGCCAGCAATTTAAATGGTGCACTTGAGGAATATTTGAAATTAACAAGAGAAGCAAGAAAATATAATTTCAAATATACTTTACAGCCATAACCTGGACCATGATTTTTAGCACTCTAGGCTTCATATGAAGCCACAAAGCCCCACAGCCACATCAGGCCCCCACCCGAAGGTCAAGGTCATCTGTCAGATTGCTATCACTATTGAATTAGGTCTGATCTCTCAAATATTTATGCCAACTTTAGACACCCCTCATGTTGCTCAGATGGACATGTACTTTTAGAGAACTCCCTGATTCAACAGCCAATCTCACTTAAGTTTTGGTGTCCTCAATGGCAATACAGTCACAAAGACATACATGTGAGCATAATTTGGCCTCCAAAATCCTTATTGGTAAGAACAAGTGAGAAAAGGAGAAAAAAAGCAAAACCAGAGGCTGAATTTTCAGAGCAGACTTAAAAAAACCTTGACTCTTCTAAATCCATCATGAGCTAGCAGAACATTATCGATAACAACATCCACATGTTCTGCCCCACACTGTCCCTTGTGATCAATGCAATTAATTAAAGCATTTTCTAAAGATGTGCAGCTGGATAAGTTCATGCTGGTTGCCCATGCAATGCATCTAACAACACAGAGCCAAATCTCACACGCCTGCCATGCACAGAACTCCTGCCCTGCATAGAAACTCCTTGCCTGAAGTGGGCTTCAAAATGTGAAATAAACCCCTTAGATCAGTGGTACTGGTAACATCTGTGACCAGTGCGATCCTTAGGAGTCCTGTTGGATCGCGGTCTTCGTGCTTACTTAAAATATACAAGTGACTGGCTTTAGTAGCAAAAGCCGATTGAAGGGGCTCCATTTGTTTAAAATATTTTTTATTTTCAAAAGTCCTAGGTGAAATGCATATCACGGTAGGACAGCCCTTTCTTTACTCATTTACCCATATGTGGCTTTGTTCAAGCTGCATTTACATGCAGAGGGGTCTCCTTGAAGAAGTTTCTGGTCTCTGTTCATCCCGTGAAGCCACCAAATTTCTCCCTGCTGGATTTCCTCGCTGCAAACATGTTCCAGATCTGCCTTTCAGGAGCCAAGATTCAACAAAAATGAGTTGCCAGCTACATGAATGTTTTACATGTGTAGCAAGAAGAGCAATGAAATGAGGGTAACTGTTTATTTGTAGAAGTAGAAGCAAGCAGTCTAAATAAATGAAGCAACTGATAAGTGTTTAGACATTTGGAGGTTTTGTAAACGATTCATTAAATTGATGGGATCTAATGCATCCTTCCAACTTTTTACAACATAAAAATTTATGTGGATAGACTGTTTAGCACATCTCTCTTTAACATTTTGTTTCCAGGCTGGTTACAGCACTGAGACATCTAGTTCTCAATTAGCCAACCAGTCCATGACCCTTGTGAACATCGGTTTTGAAATTCCTAACCAGGGAATCCAGAGCATCTCACAGCTATGCCTAGACAATTTATGTGCTTGTAAAACTTTTGCTGCATAGAACTGTAATCATTTATTGTTCTTCAGTGGGGAGCCTAACCGAGAGGAAACCCATAAGAATCACAAGTCATTGTTAAATGTTTTGTTGTTTTACTAAGGCAAAAAATGAACCTCAACATTGTAAACTAGTACCTACTTAGAAATAGGAGGAGTGTCTAGATCCAAAGCAAACAAAAGCTAAGGGTTGGAGACCCGCTGCCTTCAATTGTTTTTGTATGAAGGTGCCTGGTGATCCCAAACACAACATCTATCACCCTCCTTCAGGGGAAGATCAAAGCAAATGAAGTCAGACCATCTACAGAAATGCAAAGCCCACATAAACTCAGACATTCCCCTCCCCTCTCCACTCTTCTCCGATGGCAGCTTTTGGGATGATTTCCTAAGACCTCTGCCTGCAATGTTGGCAAAAGTTTGACTGTGTTGGTGGCACTGAACAGCCAGCAGAAAACAGCAATTAATCTTTTTCAGCAAAAAAAAATTGATCCTGGGTTGAGCTGTTTGGTTTATCGAGCAAAGTTGGAAAAGAGAGAAAAATGCATCCTCTCATCATCTGACTGGGGTTGCTAGCACAAGCTCCAGTGACTGAGGCCAGCAACGTGGGTTTCTATGAAAATAAAACCAATCCTCAGAAAAGGATCTGTATGTTCTGCTGCCTCTGCCTGGGTTAGGTTCACGTACCGTGTCCTCGCTGCCAGTGCTCACTCCAGAAATGTGCACAATTCAGAAGTGAAGCAAGCGCTGACCGGGTAGGTCCCAATATCGAATAGTGCTGCATGTTTCTTTGTTTTCTGTACGTTTGGTTTTCAGGGAAAGTAGCAAGGTGAGCGAGACCTCATTATCCTCTTCATATTCAACCTGTGGTTCAACCCTTGTGCTCCTGGGATCACCTGAGGCCTGCACTGGTTTCTTTATTTTATTATTTTCTGTTTGATATATCAGAAGACCATGGGAAAGAACAATAATTCATTATAAAGACCGTATTTTCTGTTACAATATCAAGTCACTGGAAGATAAAAAGATGCTTTATTTTTAGGACAGTGCACACAGTAAGTTGGATTGTGGAAAAAAAATCATGAAACTAATCTAAAAGGGCACCTTTTCCCTCATTTGTCCAATTTAATTGCCTTGTTTTTAAGTTAGTGAACTCAGAGCAGTATTTTTCCAGAAAGACCAGTCTGCCAGTACTCATCAGTTTACACACCAGAAGGTTCCTCTTCTGGTCACATGACAAAACAAATGCCATTATTATGATAAAGCTTCCCTGTAAGTCAAGAATGTATAAAAGTGCACTGACTGCATACTGCAAAAAGCAGGGACAGAGGTGACACATGCATTACTACCAAAGGCTGAAGACAAGACGGAAAAGGTGGCAGGGCGTGTTTGTTGTGCTTCCTTGGAGGGGTAAAATGAAGATAACACAGGATAAAAGAGGATTCACAGACTATAAGAGTCATACTTCTGTAAAGCAATGCTATCAAATGTCTAATCACCGAAATATGTGAGGAGCAAAGTGCAGTATCAGAACGGCCATCACCAGCCTGCTGCGTCAGCAGACTCGTACATCTAAAAACATGCAAGGAAACTGTTGCGAGAAGCTGAGGTCGATATCAGAGCTCCATCATTTGTTTAAAGATGCACCTACAACATAGTATGAGGAAATTACAAACAGTAGCTTGATCCATTCACCAATAAGAGGCAGCAGTATTGAAAGGAAGCGAGAATTGCACAGAGGATGGGGGAGTTTTGTCACTTCCCAGTATGGGCTATACCTTAATGTCACATATAATGTGGCGGTAGCAGCTGAGCTGTCCATCCTTGCACTAGGTAAGGGCTATACCTGCCTCTCTACTGCCCAGCCAGGAAACCAATATTCTAAATGCGTGCTAAAATAGCCATTTCCAGCTGCTTTATGGGCAGTGCCAACAAATTCCCAGCAGCTATATAATACGTGCAAAACCTCCAAGGCAATATTTCTGCTGCAATATTTCTGTAGCCCTGTTAGCTCTGTAGTACACACAGCACAAAACACAGGGGATTAGACTTTTAACACACAATTTCTAATAGCTGACAAATAATAATCTTTGGCTTTCAAAGCTTTGGCAGGGAGCCATTTAAGAATTATAGGCTGAGCTGCGAAAGAAAAATGTGTTTTGAAATCCCATCTTTATTAGTTAAGCTATCATTATTACTGCTCAATTATAGTACAAATGTGCAGCTTTCATAATACAAAATATCATTTCAAAGTCTTTTGACAGGATTAGATGCAATGTGCCTCTCTTCATTCGGGCCCAGTTCTTCAGGATACCAACATGCCCCAAAATCCCCCTGACAAGGCAAAATGGAGGGGATGAGACATCTAAGAACAGCACAAAGGATCAGACGGGCCTTCCTTCTAGTTAACAGTGGCAATAATTAATAATAGTAAAAAATACCATCTCTGCTGGGTTGTTGTTTGGAGAAAGACAAACCAACAGGACAGACTCACCTTTTTACAGGAATAAGAAAGAACAAAGGCTAGAAAAGAGTAATCCCTGATGAAAAATGCTGAGGAGGAGGAGAGGTGGGATGAGAAACGAGAAGGAGCCCTCTGTTTCAGTAATACTGCCTTGTTGATCTTCCCTCCCTCCACCATGTGGTTTCTATTTTCTTGTATTAATCCGTGCTTCCCCTCCCAACATTTTTTCATGTGGTTGCCAGTTTGAGGTCAACGAGTACTAAGAATGGACCGAAAAGAATTTCCAGGATGTTTTTTAAGACTATTAATAACTTTAGCAGCTATTCAAGCAAACAGCGCTCTGTGTTCATCGTACTCCAGGGCGTAAGCTCATCACTTGAGGAGGCTGATTCCGAGTTTCTTCACATTTCAGATTGTAAAGACGGTCCAGTATGGTATGGGGCTTTGGAGGCAAGATGTCACTTCCAGTGAGACACTGAAAAAGAAGGAGCCAATACTGTACCCATCAACAGGGATGTTCTCCAAAGGCAATAAAATTCCAGAGGCAGGACTCATAGGGGATTTTTGAGTGTTGCCGCTTTCAGCACTGCGCATCGTAATTTCAAGGCACCCCACTGCACAGCAGGAATCCTCAAAGCCTTAAGGCGTGAGATATTCCTCAACAACATGCTGCAAAACTGAAGTACCTATAAGTGACATTTGCAGGAGACAGCCAAGCCAAGCAGACTGCCACAGGCTATGGGGAGAGGTGGCACTTCTGGAAATATGTGATTAAGCTCCATTGGTGCTTTGCGGTGAAAGCCCAGAGCAGCATCTCTCATCACAGTGATGCAGGGGGATTTGGCTGGGACTTGAAGGAGAAAGGCAACGTCAAGCCCACAATGAAGTGAATCATTCAAAGTAAAAGAGATCTGATCAGCAATGTTCAGGACAACAGACCTCAAAATTATACCAAAGACTTGCGTAGGGCAGACTGCCAACGGGATGGTGACCTGTGCTTCGAACAGGGCGGAATATCTCAGCCTCACATGTCACAGCACACTGTTTTAACTGATATAATGGGAAAAGTGGGAAGGCACAGCCAGTCTCATTCCTAGCTGTCTTTTGTGTGAGGCCTGACCTGCCAGCTATGGTCTGAGAATGCCCTTTTTAAAAAAAAAAAATAAAGAGAAAAAAATCAGGCCTGGAACATGAGAGAGGTCATGGAGGAGATGATCTGAGATCCCCACAGAGGCACGGGCATGAGGCAGCCTGAAGACGCCAGGTGTGGCTGCTCACACATGAACAGATGTCTCCACTCATGTGTAATCCCCTCTGCTTCCAAGGGGATCGAACGTCTGACCTTGAAATGCCTGAAAACAGGGCCCAAAGTCTATTTTAAAGCTGATTTTTATAAATCAGAAGGTTATGTTTATAAAAGAGGAGACTAAAACTTGCACAGGAGGAGAAGAAACACAATGCCAAATTTCAGAGTGATGTATGATGGCATAAATCACATGTCAGAAAGGGAATATTGGAGAGTTAAGGGTTCAGTTGAAATCCAGAAGAATATGTGCTTGATAAAATGTGCTGTCTTGGACTCCTCCTACAGACAGCAGCTTTTGGGCAGCCAGGGCTTTCCAGCATCCTAAGAAATAATGCAAATTATTTTTTTTTTTCCCCCAAAGCTTTGCCTTTTGTTTTCCTTATTGATTTTTTTTTTTATTTCAGAGAGAAAATGAAAAAAAAGCAAAGGAAAACTTAGAAGAGATATTTATTTTCTTTGTTGTCACCCCCCAAACATGAGATGGGTTAGCAGAATAAGATTACAGACATTTATGGATTTATTTCTGAAATGCAAATTTAGGTCTGATTTTTATATCTGCACCAACACACCCGATCTGACTTTCAGAAGTTTTCAACGCACATTCACTAAGGTAACCAGAGCCAAGGAGTGACCCAAACCTTCAGCTGACGTGGCTAGAGCTGAAGGGTGGTGAAGTGTGGCTCCCGCAGAGAGAACAATGCTCCAATAAATTATGCGTCTCAAGATACAGCTGAATTGTTCCTCCTCTACAGGAACTGCAGCCCTTTCTCTTTTCCAGTTTCCCGGCAAGCTGTGGCTCTGAAGAAGCATCTCAGACACGTATACATTACACCAACTTACTCCAGCTAAGAGCCTGGCCCCAAAAAAACGAGAAACAACAGAGGAGTTTGTCCGGTTGGTAGCTGTAGGAGGTGGCCATACCACAAGATACTGCAATGTCACAAGGAAGCTGCTTATTCTTTATTAATTGAGCATTACAGCTAGTTTAGTGCCCATTTCCTCAACAACTCACACTTACTGGACATTGTTAGTCTCAAGAGTAATTTCCAAGTTAAATGAGTGCTAAATACATAAAATAAACAAAACTGGTTAACTCTTTCACCCACTCCCTCTTCAGCATCAGAACTGCCTGTGCTCATTGACCTTCCAGGGCAGAACACCACGGCCTAGCCGAGGCACAGACCACGCACATCCCAGCAGAGCGGGAAGAGCTGTGGCGCTGAGCTAGGCTGCGGATTTTGGTTGCTGGGCTTTCCTCCAGGCTTATTTGTTACCTTGGGCAAGTTATTTAACCTCTGTCCCAGGGGCCCAACCTAAAAGCAAAGTGGTGGTAATCCTTCTCAGCAGCTGTGTTTGTGCTGGCTTTTCTAAATATCCCTCACGACATGGACTTTTTCTCCCTAGAGCTTGTTCAATCCATGATCCGAATGGGGACCCGAACACCTGTGTGGGTTTTCTCTACCGTACCAGGCAGCACGCTCCCATGCAGTGCAGTGCCTATTCCCCTCTCCCAGTTAATTCTCCCTTTTTTCCCTCTGCATCTAAGCAATGACTGCTCCACTGCATTTTCATTTCAGCTGGTCTGACACTCCCAACGTTATTTACTTGTGCCATTGGAAATCTAATGGTGTTTCTTCTAGTGCATGGAAATGTTTTCCTTAACTGTGGCTAAATTCCAGCTAATGCCATTATACGATCCTTACCTTCCCCGGCAATTGCAGGGGAGTTAATATTGCATTTTCACTTCCTGCCTTTAAAAAGGAGACAACTGTATTGTTTCAAATTGCTCTGTGCATAGCACATTCCCTTCATAGTTTTTCAAAACCCGGGAAAGCTTGTGAGATATGCTAAAGGTCAACAGAAATATATTCCCCATGGGATATCCCTAGAACAGTGTCACCATTGAAATGTTTGTGGTGAAGCTTTGGACTCCGGTGCGTAGGTGAGTGTGAGTGTTCAGAGGAAGGCAGGCAAGAGCCATTACGTTTTGAGAGGAGGAAAGGGACAAACAGGCACTGGTGCTGTTGAGAGTGAATCTGGAATAAGTAGAAAAGAACAGACTTTGTATCCTCTGAGGTAAAAGAGTAAGATGACGCTTGGGGGACACTGCTCACGGATTTTCCATACCGTTAAAAAGCCAAACATTATTGCAGATCTGGATGTAGCTGTAAGCCTGGACACAGGCATGGTATGCTGTTCTGATGGCTGTAGAGAGACAGCAGCCTCTGTATCTACCCCTTAGCACAAAGGGGCTACACCCCTACACCTATTCCTCAACAACCTCATGCTCCCCTTGGAGGCACCCCCTGCTCAGTCCCTCTCTCCAGACTGGATCTCTCCATAAACTCAGTCCCCACAGCCTTCACCGGCCTTCAGGAGGCAGAGTACTGATGAAGGTCCTTCTCTGGGAGTCCTGGGGAGCAGAAAGGCCAAAGTGCGACGTTCTCCTCCAGCAGCCCTTTACACAGTCTGACCCTCCACACACGAGCCCAGATTGCGTGCAGCATACGTGCAAGACCCCCGTCCTCCCTTCAGAGGTCATAAAGAGGGAAACAAACTTTGGTCAAGGGCATCGCATTTTCAGATCAAAAGCATGCACTTATATCCTGCGTAGATTAGATTAGGATTCAAGTGGATGTGGATTTGCAGTTCAGGATGCCTTTTCCTGTTGATTTTTCCCAACAGTTTCCAGGACAGAAGTCAGATTCGTGTGGTAGAAGATGGGTTTCCTGAAAGCATGCTATGATCTTTCTCATACAGATGATGGAGTGAAGATGCCTAACATCAGAGCCAGAATGGTGCTTCATTTCTGTCATCCATGATGGATAATCACTTCTGAGGCTCCTGAACTCAGCTAGGTACCATTCACTGAGCTGTTCTGATTTACAGCTGCAGTTAATTTTATTTTAGGCAGGTGATTGCTCATTCTGTTTCACTGACTTCCCATTCCCAGATTTTGGAAGACCACAATGGCTTTTTATGCTAATTGGACTCTGCTTCCTCAGATTCTCACACAAACATTTAGCACAAAGCACAGGCTGCTCTTTCCTCAGCCATCTGGCAGAGAAGCTGAAACCAACAATTTTCCAAGTCAAAAATCAGACATCTGAAAATAATGTTAATGTATTCTAACCCCTTGATGTACACTGAACAAGTCAACAGGCAAGTCAGAATATGAAGAACAGGCTGTAGAAAGGGCACACCGTTCACCTTGTCATTCAGCACCCCCAAACAATCAGACTAAAACTGCAAGACCAGGCACTCAAATCCATTCTCCCCTAGAAAGGCAATACTGCCTGCAGCCCAGCATCTGCTACACCAAAGATCAGACAAGGAAACTGTTTTTTTTTTAATGGATTTATGCTGACAAGCAGAAATGAATCTGTGTACTTAAATATACACAGAATCATAGAATGGTGTAGGTTGGAAGGGAGTCAGAAGAATGATAGGAGACGCAGTATTGCAGGGAAAATCTGCCGTCAGAGCTACACTCTTGGAACAGAATCATAGAATAGTTTGGGTTGGAAGGGACATTTAAAAATCATCTAGTCCAACCCCCTGCAATAAGCAGGGACATCTTCAAGTAGATTAGGTTGCTCAGAGGCCCGTCCAACCTGAGCTTGAATGTTTCCAGGGATGGGGCATCTTCAACCTCTCTGGGCAACCTGTTCCAGTGTTTCACCACCTTAATCATAAAAAAGGTCTTCCTTATATCTAGTCTGAATCTACCCTCCTTTAGTTAAAAACCATTACCCCTTGTCCTATTGCTGCAGGGCCTACTAAGAAGTCTGTCCCCATCTTTCTTATAAGCTTTCTTAAGTATTGAAAGGCCACAAATAAGGTCTTCCGTGAGCCTCCACTTCTCCTGGCTGAACAAGCCCAACTTACTCAGCCGTTCTTCAAAGGAGAGATGCTCCATCCCTCTGATCATTTTTGTGGCCAAAAAATATGCATATGCACACTTCTATGACCGTGATGTGGATTGTTGATTGCTGTCACCACATTACATCCTACTTGCCTTGGTAACAAAGCCTTTCTAGCTAACATCACTTGTAAGTCACATAGTCTACACCTTTATCAGTCAGGGCTGGAGAGCCTGTCTTGCCAGTGTAACAGACTCCAGTTTCCTGGAAGACAGAGTGCTTAGATAAAGGTGGCAGAAAGGAGAATGATAGGACAAACTACTGACTTGTGAAATGATTGCGTCTTCCGTGTGACACAGCTACCAGAGGAAACAGAGAACCTAATTTCAGCTTCCTGGAGCCCCTAGCCATCCCAATGCACGGTGACAATGGGAGAAGGAAGACACCGCTGTGTTTCACATCGGTGACACTCTGAGAGGTAAACAAAACTGCACTCTGCGTTCAAGGCACACAATTCAAAGGGATGTATACAATATGCACATGATAAGCCTGCACTGTATACGTATTTGTGCTTTTCATATTTACCTGCAGAGTGAATATAGTCCCCATATAGTCCATAGATGTCTACTGTGTGTCCATGGGGAATTCTGTCTTTGCACGTTTTTTCCAAAGAGAAATAGCCATATAAAACAGTTAATGGGACAATCACAGTAGTACTGAAAGGTGTGGACTAAGATACTGCCCAGGAGCAAGGAAATTAACATTTCACAGAATTATTTTCATCACAGACAACTGTCTAAATGAAGGATCGTCTTCACACAGAGGATCACTGGAATGAAAGAATATATACACTCTGAACATCTCTCCAGAAAAGAGATTTTTTTTTTTTTAATTTAAGCAAACACATTTCAAAAAAGATTTCCTAGCTCAGTTTTTCTAAAACATCTACTGCAAGATCAGCACTTGATATTATCATTCACAATATGTGGCACTTTTTCACACGGGTCCCACTTGCCAGCAAAACTATGCAGAGCAGCAAGGACTTTACAGCAGAAGGAAACCCAGTCTATTCCGCAATACCTATATGCCTATCCCACTGTTTCTGTATGTGGCCATGCAACAGGCTCATGAACAAACAATTACAGACAGAAGCCTCTGCATTTCCAACTCCCACTCCCTGTAGTCTGTGAATGTGTCAAACCAGCACCATGGCCTGCTGGCAGGAGCACGCACTCTCCCAAGTAAATCTGAAAGGTTAAATTCCCACTGAAGATGGTGGGCATTTCAATGTGCTGGGTACCTACTGGTACCTCTCTGTTATCACTGTACCCCTTCTTCGGTAACAATAAGACAACTATTGAAAGGAAACAACACCCTCTTTGTCAACATGACTTTGCTGTTAGAATGGTTTTCATAGCTTAAAAAACGCTGGGCAAAATTGATCTCAGAGGAGGATATCATCCCTGTCCAGCCGGCACGGATAGATTACCATCAGCTTTCAAAAGCAGCAGTGTATCTTTTCCAGCCCTGTGAGCCAAGCAGATGGATGTCTGGATGGACGGTGTGGGGGTAGCCATAGTAACCATCATCCCGTGAAGCTCCTGTTCACATCTCGCTTTCTATCACAGCTGGGGAGAAAAGCCAACAGCCCGCCACCGGGGCGCAGATATCCGCTCAGACCTTCGCCTCTCAGCTCCAGCTGGGGTTTCCATTCCTCTTCAGCAATTTTCTAACCTCACCTTGCTTGTCTAGGCTTTATGAATCATGAGTAAAATTCAGTCCCGGGGGATGATCCCTCGAGCGAGTGGCTTCCCAGCTGCTGCAGCCCATGTCGTGGGTGGATGCGCACTGGCTGCTTTCTTCCCCTGCCAAGAGCAGGAGGCCCCTCAGCCTCCCTTGAGCCGGACAGACACCTCCATCTCACTTGAACTCACCTAGACCACTGCATGGCACATAATGAGACATCAGGGTTAACCCAGTTCCCAGCCTGCGTGCAGCCCAGCAGCCAGCGTTCATCAGGAAGCGCAGAGCTACAAGCAGCTTTGTGCAGTACCCATCCCCATGGGAGCTGGCTGGAAGGTGCTCTCATGCAGACACCACCATAGCTTTTCAGAGGGGATAACAGCCCAGGCTGCTGCTGCCTGAAAGGCAGCTGCTAGGCTTGGGTGGGGGAGAGGGCTGCTCTGCTAATGACTGATGATGTTACCCACCCTCATCTTTCACTTAAGGTTTTATCATAACTTCCATCAAGGGCAAAAGTCTCTTCTCAAAGCAAAATTTAGTGGCACTTGAAGCAACTCCTCTAACTACCCTGGATGCACTCAGAAAGGTATTTTAAATTTTAAAACATGACCGCTGAAGAGCAAATATAATCACCTGTATGAAGCTGGGCAATCAAAGCCTGCACCTGTTTCAGAACCACGGAATAGTTGAGGCTGGAAGTGGCCTCTGGAGACTGTCTGGTCCCATCCCGTCATCACTGTCCTTTCATGTAGCCTGTACTTCTTCAATTTGTCTGTGAAGTTATTATGGGAGACAGTGTTGAAAGCCTTGCTAAAGTCAAGATAAACAACATACTGCTCTCTGCTCATCCATTGAGCCAGTCAGTTTACTGTAGAAGGCTACCGGGATGGTCAGGTATAATCTTCCTTTCACAAATCTATGTTCACAACGCTCAATCAGTTTCTCGTCCTCCATAAATTTGCCAGTGACTCTCAGCAGGATTTTCGCCATCACCTTCCCAGGGATGAAGACAAGGCTGACCGGCCTGTAGTTCCCAGCATCTTCCTTCATTCCCTTCTTGAAGAAGGAGGGATGTTTACTTCCTTTCAGTCCTCAGAAACCTCCCTCAATTGCCATGATCCTTCAAAGATGATTGACAGTGGCCTCACAACAACATTGACAGCTCTCTCAGCACTGATAGCTGAATCCCGTCGGGTCCCATGTACTTGTGTGCATCCAGTTGGCTTAAATGTTTCCTAACTCTATCCTCCTCCAACAAGGGTAAGTCCTTGCTCCTGACTTTCCCCCTGATCTCAGGGACCTGGAATTCCTGAAGGCAATTCTGTGACAATGAAGTGAGCGAAAGCATGAAGACCTGTGAGTGTCTGCAGCCTCATGCTGCAAACTTGCTTGAATTGACATGTGTTTGCTTTGTTTGAAGAAACTCTGAAAACCAGACCAAGTCATAATCATATTAAGAGATTGCCAACTACTGCTGGTGACCTGGTCTACCTTCAGGAGCTTAATTTGCACAGCAGTCACCTGGAGTCAGGCAGTATGGCTCTCTGCACCTCCACCCTTCAAACAGTTCTTGGACTCCAGTCAAAACAAAATGCAAACACTTCCTATTCATTTTTGCGAACTGCGAGAACTTGTTAATTTTAAAGCTTGATGACAATGAGTAGATTAGGTTAAACAGCCTGTTTTGAACAGCCTAATCCAAGTGTTCCCAGCACACAACCTCAAATGCTATTGATTTGATTAGCATGCACTGCAAGAGCAGCCATAAATTACTAAACGTATTAAGGTGGTCACTCCCTTCCTTCTCAGCCTTGTGAAGATCTGGAAGTGGCTAAAACGTGCCAGGTTTATGAGTGGGAAGAGAGCAGGTAAAGGGAGTTGGAAAACACCCATCGTCACCTCGCAGAGCGGCGGGCACCCCATCCGAGAAGGGCAGGGGCTGCAGAGCCCCTCTCCCCATCAACACCACGGTTGCATGCAGCCCTACTGCTGCCAGCACATGCACCCCGGTGCATGCTGTCCCCACAGACTTACAATTAGATAAACAGCTAAATGTTTAGATTTATTTGCATATTTACTTTGCAAGGCGTACATCTGAAATCAAGTCCCCTCACATTAGTGGAATGGGTTTTTTTGCCCTACTCTCTGTTTCTCCTCTCTCCTCTTCACCTGAGTCTTGCAAAATTACATTTGTAAAGCACAGAGGTATTAAGCAAGGAGCACTGTGGAAAAAAAAAAAGCTTACAAAGAAATGAATAATTCTGTATTCATAGCAGGGCTTGAATAATGTCTCTAGAACCACACGCTGCGAAAGGAGGAGAAAACCAAATATTGAACAGCTGCTCATTAGAAAAACACCAGCCATCCTGAGTCCTGAAAGACACAGGAGTCCTGTGGGGGGAAAACACTGCGTGACCGTGTAATTAAAGCCTCTATCAGAGTGTCCCAGGGGGCTGCAGCAAGGCTACCCAGGCTTTGCAAACCTGGCAGTCTTAAAACGCAACTGCTTCTCATTTTCTGGGGACAAAAATCAGGAATCCAGCCCCCGCCTCCCCCCAAGACAGAAATTGTGCTGTGCGTGGTTCCAGGGACACCTTCCAGGGGGAGTCGAGAGTTCAAATGAAGGGACCTCTGCCACTTGAGCTGACAGGAGAGCTGGCAGCAGCATGTTTGACATCGTCTCGCTTGTACGCAGAGCTGGGGTGAGATACTTTGTGCTGGCACATATCTGGGTTCCTCCAGTGTTTGCCAGCAGTAAAAGGACCCTGAAGTTCCAAACACTGGTGTGGCTCCGTGGGTACATTGGTGAGGCCAGTGATGGGTCTCGGTGTGTTTTACCTGCACAAGTATACAATCCTGTCAGGATGTTTTAACACAGCCAAAATAATACATTCCTTTCTGGTTCCGTTCAGGAAAACAGTGGAACTACTTTGGCAACAATTTAAAAATGAAAAATCAACTTCAGACAGACACTCAACATGAAAAATTTCATGTCTGATGGGTGTATCTGGCACAGCCATCAGCAGTTTACAACAGAAGTTCATAACAGAAGCATTAAGCAAATATATTACCAGCCCTGCCCTAAAATACTAATGTTCAGATTGGCAAGCAGTGATTTTACTGTTGTTTTTGCGGAATACAGGTGCTTAGAGGGCATGACTGATCTCCACATGTGTTGGAGAAGGAAGAGCAATTGCTGATGGATTGCAATCACTCCTGAAGCTTTCCGCAGAGAAACACCAGAAAAGAAGGCATTTTTGTAGCCTACTGAGATATAAGAATACCACAAATGTGGACCAGCAGAACTGACTTTCTGAGCCTGTAGTTATCCCGCAGCAATTTTGACTCAGATTAATGGAAAAATAGCTTTAAAAGCTAATGAAGACAAAATGCAAAAGGACCCACTGGAAAATTGCTAGGAATTTAAAAACCCATGCAGCTTCTGCTGCTATTTTCTGTGTTTAGTTCTACTCCTTGAAGCTCTGCTCTGCACTTTTCAAGCTGTACAAGCCATTGACACTTCTGTCATACCTAATCCTGTCTTCTGTGGCTTCAGCGGTAGCTTTTTGCCTATGGCGTGAGCTGGAGAAGGTGCAAAGCCACCTTTCTGCAGGAGTGAGTAGCAGGAAAATCGTTCTTTGGAAATTCCCCCTCTCCAACATGTGAGATTTGTTTCCTGCTTCCCCAGGACCCCCCCTCAAGGAGGCACCCAATGGCTCCAGAGCAGCCAATTCTTGCCACAGCGCTGCACTTGTCTCACCTCCAGACATTTCCAATCTGCTCCTACCTGTCTCAGCATGGTTATCCACTCTCAGCCAAAGCCTTGTCTTCTGCAGCTCTCCTCTGAGTCACCCTTGCAACTCAGGCGCCTTTTGTTGAAGGTAACAAATTTCCTGCAAAGATTTCTGGGTGGGTTTTTTTTTCCTTCCTTGTGCCTTCTCCCTACCCCTTTGTTTCTTTTATCAGCATGAGCTATGAACCTGCAGAGATGTTCTGCGCCTGTAGATTTCCTATGTGACTAGCTTTAATGTAAGGGAGTAAATACTGCAGGTCTGTCTATTAGTATGAATAAATAGAAGTGTGTATATATATCTCTATGCACTAATATAATTATATGTGTATACGTACAGAGAGAGTAATATAAGTACACATAATTACAAGTACGTAAATACAATGGAACAGGATGAATCTAGTGGAAAATTCCTTTTTAAAAAAATATTAAGCTTGTAGATTTCACTAGTGCATCGAGTATACAGAAAAACAGCAAAAATGCTCATTTTAATACCAAAGTAAAAAAGCACAGACTTCCTGTTTGGTTCAAATAACTGTGTGAAACAGAGTTTCCCTGAGATAAGGTTGTTTGCTTTTGGAAACAAAAGCCTGTGTTTGCCTTGAACACGAGTGCCGATGCTGTCTCCTGGGCAGCTGATGCCGCAGCCCTGGCGGAAGCAGAGGGCAGCCGGTGTTCCCCGGCACAGTTTTGATCTGCACCGACTCGTCCCTCTGAAATCGCTCTGCACTGGAGGCCTTCGCTTCTGCACGGAGTGAGGATATTCTCAGATCCCACCGGTGACCAGGGCACGTTCACAACTCCACCCGCACCCCCGAGAGCCAGGCATCCGTCTTCAGCGGGGTGCAAGGGGATACATGAGCAGACCGAAGCGGTGGGGGGGTGCGCTGCCGGGGTGAGACCCTTCCAGGGAGACAAGCTGGTTTCATAGGCATCCTGTAAATAGTGGGTGCTGCCAAATAGTTTATCATCTTCTGCATCAGTGTACGGTTTACCTTAGCCATGCAACACACAGGTGAGATCCAGCTCCAGGAGAGCTACCTAAGGCAGCACAAACCACGCTAAAGAGGCAGTGTCTATCTCAGGAACAGGCTCCAGTGGGGCGGGGTGCCTGATAGTTTGCATCATTTCAGTTGAAAGAATCATGAGGCTGCTATATTTACATGATGTGAGAGTCAGATGCATAATTAGCAATAAGCCTTATCTGAGTCCAGGTCTTGAATAAATTACTTCTCAGTATGTATACCTGCGGGAAATAAACATGCTCTGGAGTTTTTTCTAGAGTCCTCAGGAAAGAGAATATCCGGGTTATGGTATAAAACAAAACAAACCATCATTATCAAACTCTAACTTTGCGGCCCAAAAACCAAGCTGTGAAACCCTTCCGAAAGTGCAAGAGAACTTGAGCTGCCCACTGCCTCACAGGCTTTTACACCTCTATTTTTCTTCCCCTTGAGGGATGCATAAGGAATATACCACAAAAGTGAATATACAAAGACATCTCTCCTTCAAACTACACGCTACTCTCAGACTTGCAGGTGGTGCTGACCTCGTTTCATTGTTATTGCTGCTTTGTACCACCAAGGCAGCTGGACGCAGAGTTAGGTGGGTATATTAATTTCCCTTTAAATAAAAAGTGCACTCACATTTGCCTGGAACATCTTGCTCCAATCTCATGTTTGGGCCCCTTTGAGGTGTAAGCTGGTTTCCAGAGAGTTGTATCTACTCGTATCAGGGCTCCATTTAGTTCTTTAGAGAAGAAGAAAGTGCAGTTATGAACTGTGAGTATTGAAAAGACAGAGACGTTGCCAGGCTGCTGCCCTGGGAAGGGGGCAGAAGGGAAAATCCAACCAACTAGCAGTTGCTGACATGCCTTTCCCTCAATCCCTATATGTATACTGACTCCTTGTGAGCACAAGTAAAGCAATATTAATCTCACCTCCATTGCACCGTGCCTGCAGACCCCTCATACACTGGATAAAATGGTAAGTCCAGAACAGGGAGGACTCTATGGCCGCCCATGTCACTGTCTTCATGTCTTCTTGTGAGAAAGAGATGTTTTCTGTGAATTGCAGCTGTATTTGACCGTTTGTAACTGAAATACAATAATCTCCCTCAATCTCCCCTTTCCTGCCTCAGAAAAAAAAAAAAAAAAAAAGNCCACAAACAAATTTAGCCTACTTCTATCACCTGTTTCTCAGGTGAGAACACAAATTCAGGTCATCTGCCCAATCCCGGCCTCACTGAATTTGACTGCAGTGCTTGTTCGCCCAAAGCCTGGCCCTGTTGCACTCCCCAGCATAATTCCCACTGACTTCAAACGGGTCCCAGCTCTGGCACAGTGACTCCTGCGGGCTTGGCACCAGGCTTTAAATCACTGTACAAAGTCATTCGAGAAGCTGTCGGCAGTCAGAAATGAGTCATTAGTATGCTGCCAACACAGTATTCAGTGACAAAACCCAGCTGCCACTGTAGTCAAGAATGCAGTTTCTTTAGCACTACTGTAAGACTTATTAGCATAGAAATCAAGTGTATGTATGTAATTGAATTTCTTTGTCGCATCCTAGTATGAGATTTTCCATCAATCCTGATTGTTACTAAATTTGAACTAACAGCCCATATTTGCACTTAAGCAACATCTGAAAGAGGACTACACAATGAAAGACTTTCCTAAGTCAACACATCATAGAAAACAGCAGCTGCGCAAAGGCAGAGGCAAGCAATATTTCATTTTCCTCCCCATAGCACCCTATCTTCTGGCAGCTCTGCTTTAAAACTGTGTTCTACTGGCAGCTTCGTGTTTTCTCTCCGATATAAAGAGCTGCGACGCAACCCGTGCAAGAGCAGGGGCTGTCCCCAGCAGGAGAGTCTGTCTGTCAGGATGTTGCGGTGCTGGTTACTGTTGATTAGGAAGTGAGAAAATACGTAGGTACAGTTCCTTTTAGGCCACTCATTAAATTCAACTCCTGGAAGAGAAAGAAGTAACAACGCCAAGAGGGGAACACCAAAAACGTTTAGGAGGATCATTTCAGGATTAACTTCACTGAGGTAGAATGACTAAGATGAGTCTCAGAAACAGACACACGAGGGTCATCTCTGTGAGTCTGGGATGTGCTGGGGGTGGGTGACGACTGACTAACCCAGCCTGGACTGAGAAGGCACCCGCCATCACCGTGTCTGCCTTTTCAGTGGTGATTTCTCAAGGCAATGTATTAATCCAGATGAACTTCATAGCCATATTTTCCTATATTTTCCAAGCATAACTGTGGTCAAAACCACAGACACTTGACAAGGTGGAAAAAGAGAGTGAGCAAGGAAATTAAATATCCCTTCCTGTACAGATGGTCGTTGCAGACCTTGATTGGGTTGTGTTGCTAACGTCTGCACTGTGAACATGGCCCTCCAGCTCTGCTACTAAAACAACCCTTCGCCAAGCTTCTCTTCACTGTCCAAGCAATCTACAAAGCCATCAACCCTTACCCATGAAGTCAAGGAAACAAGTCTCATAAGGTCCAGGCAGTCTTTCACCAGAGAGGGGCAGGAGCCAGGGTGCAAGACGGATCCAAGGATCCAGGGTACAAAGTCACTGCAAAAATTCACATTTCAATCTATTGCAAGATCCTGAGATGAACCACTTTCCCCCCAGCTGGCCACAGAGTTTCAGAAAACATGACTGTTACTCCTACAGTGCTCAAGACTATTGCAAAGCAGGATTTTGCTCCTGGATTATTTTTTTTTTTATAGCAGTAACTTTAACTAAATAGAGGAAATGGGGGCAGAATAACTGCTAGTGTTGGATGCTCTGTAAGTGGCATATCATAGTCAGATCTTTCCCTGTACCTCACAATGCCATGTGATACCGTTATTATGAAACGGATATCATCATCCACTGCCGGGAGTGGGCAGAGACAGAGTTCACTTCAGATTCCAAAAGTTCCCACTGAATTTTTTCTTCTTCAAGCAAAAGCCCCAAGATCAGGACTCTTCTGAACCACCTGGAAAGAGTGAGTGAGCTCGTTCCTCCCCTGCCACAATGCAACAGTACAATGGAAACTAAGAAACATCCAGGAGCAGCTAATTCCCACCATGAACCATGGTCCCTAGTCTCAGCTTCCACTCTGTAACCCTGGGATGAGGGCAGACTGGACTTTCCCTTTGGGGAATCACGGGGAAGGGAGGGAGTGGGTAGGCCATGTGTAGGTGGCATTAGCTTTTCACTGGAAATTCCATCCATTGCACTACCTTAGTCAAATCGTGTAACTCTGTCTCCCTTTGGGCCACTATAAAACTGACTTTTGTTCCAGGCTTGATTTATCATTATTTAATTTTTCACTTCTCCTGGGTTTTTCTTTTGCTACCTTGATTTCAGTTATTGTAAGCTCAGTCCTTTTTCAATTTTACATAAAATCTCATGTGTATAAGGTAACAAGTTAGGAAAACATAAGGATTTCAGAAGAAGGAACCCCTGATCTGATAGTTACTGCAGGCCACTACCAGGCAGGGCTGGGAGACCTCCCATGCTACTCAGTGGCTTCCTTTGCCTTCCTGGCTCAACAACACCAAGCATCTACCAGCCTACCCTCTGCAAAGTAGGGTGAATCAAGCAATGCTTTTCGGAGGCACTAACTAACTTCTGTTAGCATTTCTAGAGTGCTCTACAGTGACTCTGCAACAAGGCCTTACCAGAGTTTTCTGCAGGAGTGTGATCTTAGCTCTGTCCCTGAATTGGTGTTTTTGACAGTAAGTGATATAAATTGGGGTACCTCTGATGTCAGCATTGCATTTGTCAGATCCTGTTGTGGATACCAATTATCCCCAAGGACATGTGAGTGCATTTGCTCCAGCAAAACACTTAACATTAGCTGATATCACTGCCAGTCTGTCTCTCTTGGGGATTTTTTTCTTCTTTGGCTACTTTGCTAATTTAGTAAATATTTAGAAATCCGTGTTCCTATAAAACTGCAACACTAGATACCATTCCCTTTTGTTCAAAATTGTTTACAGAGATAGACACAATTATATTAAGATTCCTATTTAATACTCACTGAGTTAAAGGCAAGAGAGACTAAGTAAAGAAGGGGTAGGGAGAAAAGAGGGAATTTGTTACAACAAAGTTCAACAGTGCCTTGAAGCCCTCATAGCTGAAGCTCTGAAAGAAAACCTGTTTCTAAACAGAAAAGAGAAAGAGTTCAAGAATAAGACAGTGAAAAATGCATGACCAAGACAAAATATCAAATGTTAATCTTCAAAAGGCAACAGATAAATGGGACGAGGTTGTCTCTAACACATGGCACAGAAAGCCAGGTCATGCATGGAAAGTGTCTGTTGGGACACATCTCTTGGGGAGAGGATGCCATGTGCCCAGGCAAGTGCTTCTGCTGACCCCGGGCCCCCGGGCTGCCCACCACTGCTCCCCCAGGCACCCTGTCATGCCCTACAGTCCTTCCCCTACCAGCGCGGGGCTGATGCCCCTGCCCAGTGTTCATATCTGAGGGAGTCAGCAAACTGCTGGAGCAGTCACCCAGCGGGGCAGAGGTCTCCAAACCAGAGCAAATACAGCTGTTCAACACCAGACAGCCTGGCTGCGAAGTCCAGACTTTTTCAAGAGCAAACTCACAATTCCCACAAACCTTTATCAGGCCTGAAGGTTTAAGAGAGGCCAGAATACAACCCAAAATGTTGGCAAGGAACCGTGGTGCCTTTGAGGAAATAAAAAGCACCTTTTGACAACAGGGACACTGGTCTTAGCTTCAGATGACCTAACCCAGGGACTTCCCAGCAGCGACAGTTACGTGGCTTCTTCTCCCCTCTTGCAGGAAAGCTTCCCAATCCCTGCTGCTGTGGCCACGCTGCAAGCGGCATCCTTGGTGGAAGGTTAAAAATCAGTTCAGGTGTGTCCATAGGAGTTGGAACCACCTCTGTCTGCCCAGCGAACGATCCTGGAGCAGCGACACTCTCACCAAGTGCAGCTCGCACTACCTTCCTTTCTTTATTAAAAAAATGCATTGCCATTTAGCAGACCTCTGGAACTAGCTGAAGCAAATTAGGGATAGGGGACATTACAGAAACAGTCCTGCTTGGTGGGATCCAGTTAGGAAGGTGTGCCTGGCCCAGACGCAATACGCTGGGACAGCAAGAATTTGTGCTGCTTTAGACAGCAGACAGGTTTGCATGCTCCAGCATGGAGAGGCAACTCCAATTATTCAGCCAGCCCACAGGCAGGCAGTTCCACCCTCGAGTGTCCAAGCAGAGGTCAGTAACCATACACCCTGAAATTACTTTAATTATGGGACAATCACTTTCCAGTGTATTGAATAACCACCTATTTTAGACAGGACCAACCCCAGGGACTCAGCTCCACTTTAAAAGGAAAGCTAATCAGCATGGTTTACAAAGCACACACATGGCTTCTTTGAGCCAGCTTATCAAGATGGTTCTTTATGGGAACGTCATTTACCTTTTCACATTGCGGGTCAATGCATGAGGCTCTCAATGGAAAGACTTCCTCACAGACGAGGGACCAGGGAGGCAGTCTTCTTGCTGACTTCAATAAGGATGCAAAGCAGAGAGTTAGGGTATTAAGTAGGTCCCCCTTTCACCTGCCACTGCAACCAAGCAGGGCAGAACAAAGAACCGGTTTCAAAGGGCTGGGGACACAGCACTGCTGCGCAGTGTACCGCCACATCCCCAATATAAGCTGTCCCAGGGAACCCCCAGTACAAAGACACTGCCGATCTCTGAGGCAATAAGGAATAATTATCCTCTCTTCTGTCGAGTGAGACAATCCATGGGATCTGGCACTCTGCGGATGCGTTTGTGGATGCTGAAGTTAGTCCCGAGCACTGCTGAGGAGTCTGCTCTTCTTTCATGGTGCAAAAATCTCCCAACATAAAAGGAGCCCTCCTGGTTAACAACACCTCCGATACGCTTCTGCCCCTTAACATTTCCCATCTGGTTTCAAATCCTGCATTCTTCATGTCTGGAAAAACACAATTGTGTCTGGAAAAATACAGTTGAGTAGGATTCAAAATCTTGCACTCTGGTGGGCTAAGTGTCTCCTTTGCAGGAATCAGAGGAGGCAGAAAGAGGGCACATGGGGATGCACTGCATGTCTTTAGCTCCTCTGACATGTGAAAATAAAACATGACAGACTCCTGGGTCATGACACCAGACTCCTGACCCCACTCTCTATATCTGAAAGGAGCAGTAGGCATCCTGTGATCAACAATGTAGTTTATGTGAACCCCAACACACCATCTCAACATACATCACCATGTGTGCATCAAAATAACATGGAGAGTTGAAATGCATTAGGACAGCGTCTGTACCTGAATCTGCTGATTCAACTCTCAAAGCTGCATTAAGCAGCTGTAGTCTTCGAGCCCTGCAGATGTCTATTTTAATCATCTGTCTTAAAATATCAGCTGGTTTTATACCCTATTCTGAAGCTTACCATCGCTCACAGAGGCTGAGTTGTTTTCTCTAAACGCTGCCATCCAATCAAAATTGGAAACAGGCGGGAAAGAGAGAAAATGAGAACAAGTTGCTTTTGTTTGTACTTATTCGCACACGTCTTGCACGTCTTGTGACCGAAACACCTTGGGAGGGCGTAGCTGCAGAACCCGAGCCTGCCATCTGGATGAGACTAGCAGGATGCTTTTATCTGAGATCTGAAACATGGCCAGCTAAGGCATCAACCTCATCAAAAGCAGAGATTAAGTTGGCAGATATGTCCCTTCTCCGAGCTTTCCTCCTTATCTTCTGTCTTGCTGGCTAAGAAACATGCCCCCGTACAGCAGAGAAGCTATAAAACAAGCTCTAGGGCTCTTCCTAAGACATACTTGCAGCATCAGTTCACCAATTTCTCCACTGCCCATTTAGTTTAGTTTTTATCAAAAGCTAACCGAAGAATTTTTTCCCCAGTAATATCGTTCCTGTCTTGAAGACTCTCTATTTCTCTGCTGTGCTGCAGAGACCGGGCTCACGCAGTCTTTTAGCTATCCCCAATGTACCTGCAATTTGTGCACACACAGAGACTAAGATCACCTGTAATCTTGTTAATTATGATAATTATGGTCATTAAGGACACATTATAGAGTTTATTGTTAATAGGAGCTTCCATGGACACTTGCGGCCAAAACAGCCAAGGCCAGCTCTCCATACATGACTCTTCATGACTCCCAAAGGAGGATGAGTGTGAAGCGTGCAATCTCGTGGCCCTGCCCTGCACTCTCAACCAGGGAGCTTTGCTCACCCACGGCCCGTGTCTGTTACTCATCATTACGAAGCCAAGGCCTTTAGCAGGTCTCCTTCTCGTGGGCATGATAAGAAGGCAACACCCAGCAGAGAAAATTGAAGAAAAATATTTTTAGCTCTTTACTTGTTCTTGGACCTCCCCCTAGCTAAACAGCCTAGCTAAACTAATTAAGCTGAAATATTTAAGCATCTCACACTTGCATTACAGAGCTTTTCTGCTTTGAACAAATGGGTGAACATTGAAGCAGTAAGACTTGCGTTTGCATCGCAAGATGACTGCTCACAGTCCCTGTTTTGAAGGAACCTGAGATGTTTGCCTCAGAGAGGCAGCAGCACGCTCGCTTTCCCTACAGTGACTCACTTAACAGTTCCTCAAGGAAAAATTACTACTACTGGAACAGCACAAACAGCCTTTTAGGTGCTGTTACGATCAGCTGTGCGGAGAGGGGCTGGTACGAAGATGTGAAAATGATGCCTGGGAGGGTGGGCAGTTGGAGGTGGGAGGGGTGGGAACGGCCGATGGGCTGGTGGTTCTAACCACCAGAGAAGCTGCTTTTTGGCCTCGGCCGTGAGCTGGCTTCACACTCACCGTGGCCAGAACCGATGCCTATCTTTCATATTGCAAGAGCAGACCAGGTGGCTTCCAACCCTCGTGCCAGGGTCTGCCTGAAGGAGGCAGTTGGCCTCGTTTCCTAGGGTGGCGACCGCAGGTTGAGGCCAGGTGAATCATCTGCTCAGCTGACAGCGATCCTCTTTACTACACTTACACCCTTCAGGTTGGGGTTTTGGCTCTTCCTCTGGTTAGCCAGGCCTTCCAGAGGGCAAGCCAGCCCTTTGCAAGGCACTAACGTTTAGATGGATGGGAGGAGGCTTGCCCTCCGGAGACAGCAGCCTCTCCTCGCAGCAAAACAGCTCAAGTGAGTTATGGTTTCTCATGCGGTGGCAGGCAAAATTGTCAGGCTCTTGGCATGTAAATGACTGTCCGTATATCTCAGAGAAACAACTTACAAACAGATTCTGAGGGATTTTATGCTAATAAAGCTCTGCTTTTCCTGCTGTTAGTTCAGAAATCTTTATTTTAGCTGTTATTTTCAAAGCCTGCTTTTTCAGTGAAAACCCCTGTTCTCCTAACTGTGGCATGGAAAACACTGCTGACAATTATTCCACAGTTACAACACATCACGTTAGGTGGTCCTATCTCAATGCAGGAGACAGCTGATGGGTGGGGAGGGGAAACTGATATAGCCTAACCATGAGGTCTCGCTGCCTGCCTGGGAAATAAAGGACACCGAAATATAACTGCGTGGGAAGGACTTCCAAGAAGAATTTGTCCCAAACCATTTCTGGAAACAGATGATAACATTATTTACCCAAATACAGGAAGCTCGAGATTGCAATGAATGACGAAATACAAGAACTAAGGGTGAGGGGGAGAAATATGTCCTTCCCCCTCCTCCTTCCCAAAAGATAGAGAGACCCTCCCCCCCCCAGCAAGCCCCTGCTTATAAGGCTGTGCACTCATGAGCTGATACCTCCCTCTGTGATTGTGCATGTGCATCTCACACCCACGCACTCCTGCCCGGCCCCCTTTGGATCCTAATGCCAGGGGCTCTTTCCAAAGCAAGGCACGGTATCCCGCAGAGAAGAGTCCAGCTGTTGGGATCCTTCCCAGAAATCAAACACTGCAGCATTCAAGCCTTTCTGGCCTTTCAGTAGTTAATCTGGGGATATCCAGAAACCTGAAAGCAACACAACCCCCTTCAATGAGAAGGGCTGGGAAGCGATGGGGTGTGCTTCAAAGCCTTTGTATTTATTTATTTATTTGTGTTCATGTTTATGTAAATTTTGCATAAATCTGGATTGAACTTTGGGAGCCCGAGCTCTCGAATACAGAATCCAGCTGTTTGAAATCATGAGGAATGTACATTCCCACCAGCAGTGTAAATCCAAAATATAAAAAGGCAAACAGCCCAGCTAACCGAAGGAGGGGCCAAGGGGGGATTAGCGCTCACAGAACAGCATCCTATCTTCTTGTGTACTTATTTTTTTTTTTTTAATGTTGCTGCCTGCTCTGTAGTTTAAAAAAAAAGACTCTGGTTATTTTGGAATGCACAGCAATGCGAAGTGTCCCTCAGCATCTGCTCGTAGCGGTTCTCAGCAATGGCCTTTGCTGCACTCTAAACAAGCAGAAGCAGCACAGAGCCAAGGTGTTTTATTATGGTGACAGCCCGACTGGTCTGGATTCAGCAGCAATTTATTTATGTCAGCAGTGCAAATCAGCCCAGCCACTGGAAGACCATAGGGTCCCTCCTCATCACTGGCCATGGATCAATGTCCCCAAGACCAGCTTGGCTCTTCTGGGGCTTAAGAAAGCTGCAGACCACAGTCACTCTGGTCTTGGTTTCATGGTGCAGTGACAGCTTTCCTGGTCTGGTTGTGGGATGCCAAGCAACAAGTCAATACAAACCATTTTGATTTGTCTGTCCTCAAAACAATTCAGCTTATTAACGTTGTTTTAAGGAGCTTTATGTTAGCTGAGGTATCATCTGTAGTCCCCTCCACCGGCATCAAGCCACATCCTCAGCATATGCTCCACATCACGCATTTTGTAAAATCTAACGGCAATGTCAGCACACACACATGCACACATCTGAGGTGAACACGCTCCTACAATGCGGCTCCTTCTCCAGAGCTGAGCAGCTGCAGTACTGGTGACTTCTGAGGCTCAGGCTGCCACCCATCAACTTTAGGGTAAGTTAGATCTGTCCCTTAGGCATGGAGACATGTATAGGATCTCTGCAGAAGACATTAAAGTGCCTGCTATAGAGATCAGCCCTCCCGTCCCAGCTATTATTTTATAAAAGGGGGAGAAGTTAACGTTATGAGCCTTTATTTAAGCCCTAAATAAATTACGGGCTTTTCAACAACGTTCTATTAGTGAAATCTGTGAACGTTGTGGTTATTACTATAATAAAGATTGTAATAAAGATTTTGGCAATCTGCTTTGACACCTAAATGTGGAATTGGGATTATAATGCAAAAATCTCAGCTCAAGTGGGAAAAAATGTTAATGCATCCTTAGGACAAACATATACCTGGCCTTACACTCTAAATGAGCTATGCAGGAAGTGCAAATACATGGATGAACCGGTCTCTGTTTTCTACAGATAGGCATTTCTATGCACACACAAAAATGCATTGGTGGAAAGGAATAAGCAAGGGTGAAGCTGGCAATCCAAAGGTTAATTACTATCATTAAGAAAAAAATCCCACTTCAGGCACATCAGCTTTAAAGCTAGCTGGAAGTGGCCCTCTAAGAGGTGGAAGCAGTGGACAGCCATAAATAGAAGCTCTTCAGCCTATGATATAATAAGTGTGATGTGATACAAAGTCTGTGATAAAATTTCACTGTAAAAGCGCCTTATGAAACAAGAGAGGGGGCAAATCAGTTCAATGAACTCTGAGAGCTCCTAAACCCAACGGGATCTCTCACTGATGCCTACGTTCTGGGGTTGTGACCAGTAAGCTGGACTGATTTACACCAGGGCTCCAGTCACCAGTAACAGCTGAGCCCTTGTCCCTGCAACATCAGGAGCCTGACTTTGCCACTACAGAAAAGTCCCTGAAGCACGTACAAGCCCTCTGCAGCTTGAGGGCTGATGCCATCCACCTGCCTAACCCAGTTTTCTCTCCTCCTGTTTTCCAGGCAGGAGCTGAAAAGGAAGGATGCTCCCCCAAAGCTCCCCTGGTGGCTCTTCGTCCTTTCAGCATTCAACAGCATCTTTACTAGTCTTCGCTAGTCCTTGTTAAATGAATAGATGTGACTGAGCAGAGGTAGGGAGAGCACTTGCTGGTGGATACACCACAGGGACAAAGTTAAGACTTCAGATGGCATATGCAATTGCCTCCTGGTGACTGATGCATTTTGATGTCAGACGTTGCATATTAGTGTTTAGGTGACAGCTTTTTTTTCTGCAGTAACAATGCCCGTATTGCAGTGATACCCCTCCAGAGCCCACTGGCAACTGAATGTGGATAATTAAAATGATTCAGACGCTCCTTAAGCGGACTATTTATGCATTTATTTTACTATGCCTTTTCCCAGTGAAACTGCCTTGATGACACTTTCCTCAAATGCTCCCTTGACACTTGCCATTTCAGAGAATCACTAAGGAATGAATTACAGCCATGATTAACTTTCAGCTAAATAGAAAGGAAAACACTTGAACTAAATACCATCACCTGGTTTGATACAAATTAAAAACATTGGCTTTTTCAGTAAGACAAAGCTCCAAACCTTGCAGCACCTTAAGTTCAAGCAGATGTTATTTAATCACAGCTATGTGCTATTACTTTTTCCTCAGCTAAACAACAGCGCAGTTAGCAGAAGTCACATGAAAGGGGCTGATGTTAGATAGAGAATGTCATTAATGTTATGGTTCCAAAGAAAAGTGAGATTTCTTTTATATTTGTTCATGGCTGCGGCTGATAATTGCTTCCTGTCTTACACCTACACAAAATCCATGAATATAATTACAGCAGCGCAGTGCAGAGTTCAATTAGAAGGGTGTATTGATTTGTGTATAAATCAAAAGCCATCTTCCTCCAGTTGTATTTGCATGAAAAAAAAATAATAGGACTTTTCTGAAAAAGCTGCATAATCAAGAAAGACTAAAGTATCGCAGAAAAACTCACTCAGATTACATCGGAATAACATGATCATCTCAATATGTCTATATATGTAAACCACAGGATCCCCCAAATTAATTAGGCTTTGATCTACTATGTATTTTTTGAAGAAAAAAAATCCACTTTGTTAGATTTTTAAGTGCATCATTTCATTTATATGCGCACAAACTATTACCATGTTCTCCTGTGCAGCGGAGCCTGTTGCCTGGATCAGAAGCAGATGCTTCTGTTCTTGGAGTGCACAGCCCCAAGACTATCACTCACCAGCAAAGATGGGGGTGCCAATTAGCACTGGCGTTGCTAATAGGAGTGAGGAGGAACAGCTGTAATTTTTTAGCTCCCTCACCTGCTTCCCCTGGTAAATCCTCATCAAGACTGGGATAGGCATCCTGAACTTCGCAGTAAAGACAGCACCTGAATGAGGGGATGTTTCCTTGCTTGATAGGCAGTGTACCTTGGGGAACCCTGTCTGTAGGGCTATGAAATCAAATGTGAGAAAGCAGAGGGAAGTCTGAATTTGGCACAGTGGAGCCAGATCCAAAGCCCAGAAAGGTGCATCCCTTGCACAAGCTGGTGGGTTCAGCTGGGCAGGATCTGTGTTCAACACATGGTACCTGCAGAAAAGCAGCAGACTGGCTTTTTTGGACCTGAAGCTAGCTGGGGAGGGGGGAGGCACAAACTTATTTTCAGCAAGATCTGCCCTGCTGAGAGCTCTCTCCTACACATCCGTCTTTATTAAAGGTTGATCTGTTCTGCGCTCTCTTCATGAGTAAATGGCATCCTCCACTGTAAATGCTAACCTTGCCCCAGGGAAAAGGGTAACATGCTCCTCCTTCCCCATCACCCAGGCTTCATAAAGATAACTTGCGCACCTATATAATTCTCTGCAGTTTGTCAGAAGGGAGCCTTCAGGACAGAAAGACTGAACAGAGACATTTCTATAGCTTTCTCGTTATTTGGGCTGCCAGCATGGGATTCAGGAAGGACGCAGAACTGCAAGGTCTTGTCTCTGCACAGAGTTTGCACTGGGTAGTAACAGACAACTAGAGAGCTGCAGAGGCACATACTGTTACGAAAGCACTTACACAGCTCAGGTTCTGCGAGGGAAGTGGAAGAGCGTCTGTAACTGAAAGATCATTTGAACTAAGAAGAGCTGCCACTTCTTTAGGAGGTGCAATCACATCCATAACAACCTCCCTTTTCACTCTCTCTAGCTGCACCAGCACAAAATGAGAGCACATCGGTACCTCTGCTAAACGTCCATCACTGAGTACTCAGCTCAAATTAACTGTTTTGGGAACACTTGCAGTGTCCTGGCTTTGCCTGGGGCTACCAGCAATTAAAGCTCATTTTTGTCAGCTGAGCAGGAATTGATCAGAACTGATGACTGCATTAATATCATTCATCACCCTCGAAGATTTCTTTCCAGTAAAACACCTAAATAATTAATATTAAAATTGATTTTGTGAAGCGCTCTCAGATGTTGTAACAAATGTATAATAATGGTTTATTTATGAGGCCACAGTGTTGAAGGATTAAAACCTGATCAATTATAACATGCCTTCATTTTTGAATAGGAGGCTGTTTGAAGAAACACAATCTATGCAGAGTATAATTACATGTATTAAGTTACACCACAATCCATTCTGCCACTGACTGACTAGTGTTTGTTAGATTAAAACACTGCTAGGAAATGCCTAACTCATTAATCAAACTGGCTTATTTCCAACAGCTTTCATTTGATCAGTTGTGCCTCAGATCTATTTTTAAAGAAACAGTCAACTGAATAGAAAAATGTACTGCAATGGAATGAGCAATGATTTAAGAAATCACAGTAAACAGTGCATGTGTATTTTTTTCATGGTTCTAATTAAGACGAGTCAGAAATTGAAAAAAATGTGTAAATATCTTATTTCCAAGTATCAAGGAAATATGATGGATGAGGAGGACTGCCAAAGCACACCCTACATATGTATACATATACACTAGCTATCCTGTTTGCCAAGTGCCATCCTCCATAGATAAAAAATCAGCATGAAATACTTTAAGTCCTCTTAAGACTTAGGAAGCTGCATTGTACTAAGCACTTGTGTCACTGAGCTTAGAGAAGATGCACAAAGCTGTCCTTGTACCTGAGGAATAGCTATAGCTATACCTATAGCTATTGGTAATTAAGGACTTAAAGCTATGGAAAAGCTTTATGGGATTTTCCATGAAGTTTCATTGTTAGGAAGACTCCTGCCAGACTCTCAAAGACCTTAATGTTGTATTCCTGTGCCTAGCAAGGAAATGCCCAGCTCTACAGGGGGAGTCCACAGACTAAGGTTAACAGCAAATGCTCACGTATAACCTAGGAGAAGAGTTCAGCACATCAAAATGGGATCCTAAGCAGACACTGTGTAGCTACCTGAGAAGATGCTAAAAGGCAAGGGACGGCACCTGCAGCTTTTGTAGCACCCCATGAGCCACTGAGTCATAGCGGCAATCCCCTTCTGAGGATGAACGTGTCCCATGGGGCATGGAGAGCCACGTGTCCATTTTCTCTGTAAACAGAGGACACATTAGCAGTCTTGTTGAACCCAGGGTGATCTAAAGGATGTTAGAAAGACAAAGGGGTGGATAGCTTCATAAAATCAGCAGTATTTCAGCAATGTTTCTATGACATATTTTGTCTGTTAATAAAAGCATATCTAATGAAATTAAGTGTATGATCAAACAGCTAATAAAAAATGCTGCCTCAGAAAGCAACATTAAGAGATGTGGTAACCCCTAGCTATTGGCCTTGGAGATAGAATACTCATAGCGAGACCCTGGGGAAAACACTCCCTCCCAACCCTTCCTGTGAAGCAAGAGCGCTGGGCAGACAGGGCTGGGAAGGTGATGAGGCAAGGCGGAAACTAAGCAAGAAAATAACTTGATTATGTAAATTTAAAACCACTGTGTGTAGACCATAAAGAAGACAGTCTGCGTGTGAAGACAGTCACAGATGCGCAAGTCTTTTTAGGAACATATGATTTTTCTCCTACTGAATCTAAGAAGATTTAGACAGTGTGCCTACTAAGGTGCTTTGGAAACTCACTCAACAGCATATGTGCATATTGACTTGTCTACCAGCTTGAGAAATTGGACCCTGACTGTTCACAGCATGACAGTTGAAGTTGCAAGAAGGTGACACTGTCTTCTGCGTACGGAATTAGTTAATCCCCATCTGCTGGTGTGCCTACAATTCTAGTCATCTCTGTAAAAGAGATTAAAAGCCAGGCAGATAATTAAAACACAAAATCTTTTAAAACACAAAATGTTTCACTCAGGCTAGCAGCCGAAATGATTTTTGCTGTTTAGGTCGTCTTCATCTTCTCTTCCCTAAACATTTGGTGAATTTGCTTCCTGACAGGGATGTTCACTAGACATTCATGTTTTATGAAACTCTTAAAGAGTATTTTTAAAAAGCAGATCTCAAATATGACACCACCAATGTTTGCATTATGCAGCCTACACCTTGCCAGTCAGGAGCCAACTGCATTTCACACATACTCACTGATGAACGTAGCTGAGAAGTCCAGGGATAAAGAGAAACATCAACAATTTAAATGGGCACAGTAAGTTTTACAGAAAGACCAATATATTCCGTAATTTGAAGCTGTCCATTTGATCAGGCAATGTCATAAGCCTAATCAGCAAGCAGGACCTTTATTGAATGCATAGGTGGAGAAGTACCTAGGATGAACATAGAATCATAGAACGGTTAGAGTTGGAAGGGACCTTGAATATCATGTAGTTCCAATCCCTCTGCCATGGGCAGGGATACCTTCCACTAGACCAGGTTGCTCAAAGCCCCATCCAGCCTGGCCTTGAACACTTCCAGGGATGAGGCATTCACAATTTCCCTGGGCAACCTGTTCCAGTGCCTCACCACCCTCACAGTAAAGAATTTCTTCCTGATATCTAATCTAAATCTACCCTCTTTCAGTTTAAAACCATTTCACCTTGTCCATCACTGACATCGGTAAAGCCAGTTCAGGACAGTGCAGGCCAGACTCCCCAGCAAGACCATGGGCCAACAATGGGCAGCTCTTCACCCCATCCCCATCAGGGACCAATATCAGCTGCTGTTACACAAGGACATGAGAAGCCTCAGTGGCTCCAACAGAGGATCATGCTAGTATGGCTGGGCAGGTCACGGGTCAGAGCTGGCTTGGGTCCAGCTGGCTAGGGACATGCCACTGCTGGCACACATCCATGCAGGCACTCTATTGAGGACCTTGCAATTTTAGGCACCTCTGAGATCAATTAGCATTTTAGTAAGGGCTTTGAAGATTGCATTTCTCAGTGGATGATCCTACAGCGGTACTGATGCTGTTCCCGTTCGTTTGTCTGCCTAAATCCCAACTATTTGAGGAAATGCTCCTAGTAAAATTACAAGGAGTGAGCTTTACTCTTTGTGCATTTAACACATGGCTAAACTTTGCTAAAGCCCCTTCCAACTCCATAGTCCTTAAAGGCCTTGGAATTTGAACCATCATAGTAACTAATTAGTTAATATCTGTGGCCCAATTTGAAGCAATTATGGTACTTTCACCTTCATTTACTTGAATTAGAGTTTATCCTGAGTACAGGCTATGTAAAATGTGAGAGACTTCCAAAGATTAACTGGGTTACAAACGATCCCTGCATAATTAATTTTTGTTCAAAAGCTTACTGAATTACACATGTATGCCCCATAATAAATTCAATAATTTCAGAAATTTCATCTCCGTGGTAAAAGCATCCTGACATAAGGACAGTTCATGTTCCCCAAATGCATCCATTTGCTCACAGAAGAGATCTCTGGTTACAGTCTCCCACTGAGACCCTCCTCCAGCACAGGACAGTTAAAAATCTCTCCATATCCTAGTGAGAAGGTTTTGCAACAAGGAAATCTGGGGGGAAAAAAAAAAAGGCAAAGCTCTTATATTTGTTATTTTTCTCACCTGCAAAATCCAATAGTGGAAGTCACTACATAGTAAATATTGTCTGAGCATCGAGAAATGGAAATAGTGTTCTTTTGTCCCTTTTTTTTACAGGGCTGCTTTCCCACATGAGACTGATGTTTGCTGTTACATGTGCCTATACAGACAACCGTTCACAGTGTCCACAGGAAACTTGGTACATGATGAGGACATCAGGGCAAGTGAGACAAGTCACATATTAACACTGCAATCCTGCTTTAAACAAAACATCCCAGGTGTTTAAAAAAACACAGGTGTTTAAAAAAAGGGTAGACATGGTACTTAGGGATATGGTTTAGAAGTGGTTTTTGTCAGGTTAGGTTAATGGTTGGACTCGATGATCTTAAAGGTCCCTTCCAACCTTAATGATCCTATGATTCTATGATCCCAAAATATGAACTTAGGCTTGACTCAGCTGCATTGATGGCAAAGTCCCTTTATCTCTCTCTGCCTCTGCATGTCTGTCACTCCTGGTCTTACAACATCACTTAGGTCCAGCCTTCTCCTACTGGCGTCATCAGCACTCTTTCCCCATGGGAGGAGGACAAAGCTCTTTAACAATACACTTGTTCAGCTCGCGGTGAGCTACCTGAAATACAGTGGCATGGAGGGTTAATCTCCAAATTTGGGGGATCTTGGTTCAGAGGAATCCTCATTCCTTCACCTTCTCTTACGTCTCTGCCTCGCCCCTGGTCATGGGGATCTGAGTCCCTACAAGCACAGTCCCACATGGAGAGGTTCAAAACGGAGTTTCAAAGCTAGCAGCTCTCACAAGCTCCTGGCAATACTGGTGCAATCTGCAGGAAGCTTAACGGACCTGTGGAAGGAGGGTGGGAATCAGAAAGATCCTTGCCTACAGGATGGGCAACCCGGAGGCACCACGGAAGTGGGGGGTAACACGCAGGAGGGAATGTGGTGAGAGGATACAGGTGGGTTCTGTGAAACTGCTCGAACCTGCTGTTATCCAACACATGGAAGACTCTGGGGATGTGCTGCTATCCAACCATCACCGCTACACAGCCTGTGCTTTAAATGTCCTTTAGCTGTAAGTTGTGTCGTACGGAATGTTGCCTGAGGGTAGCTCTCCGCTTTCCCTTGTAACACCAATTTGCTATCAAGACAACCAAACCTTACAATTAAGCAGGTAACAGCTCCTCCAGCTTGTTGTTCAAGTGGGAAAACCAGATAAGAGACATGTGGGGCGGCCCAGGCGGATGCTCCAGGCTGGACCAGGTTTTCCTCTTGGTGCCGCGGGGTAGGGCTTGTGCCAAGCAGTGGCAGCATGTCCCCTGCAGGAGAGGGGCATGTCCTGGCCTCCTGACCCTCGAGGGGGTGAGCCTCCAGGGCAGCCAGGTTTCCGCATTCAGACATGTGTGGAGGAGCACAAAGAAGCCCTTTATGCCGCTGCAATTGCAACATTAGATTTCAGTTTTATTCCCAAACATGAGCCGAGCTCTCAGTCATAGACAGGCTTTTTAATCAGCTCTGGCAAAGATGAAAAGCCTGAGAAAGAGAGGCAGTGTCTGTGCAAGAAGGACTCATTTACATTAAATAATTATCCTGAAGGACAGAAACAGCAAGGGAGTGATTTTTTTAATTATAAAGAAATAATTGCAGTCTGCAGGAGTGTATAGAGTCCTATCTTTGTTCCCTGTAAGTTACCTATTTGCAGCAAAACCCAGACAGTAGGTTTGAGAGGTAAGAAATATCTGTTTGTTGTTATTTTCGAAACAGAGTATCGTATGAGAAGGAAGACAGGGAAATACTTCTGCACTCCCAAAAGGCTGCTGCATTTATAATGTCTCCTCTGCGCAGCAGGACATAAAATCGGTATCGCAAACATAAATGCTAAAAATACAAGAGCTGACATACAAACACATTCTGTAATAGGTTAGGAATGACTCTGTCGATGAGTGTCTGTGTGTGTATGTGAGAGAGAGATACAGCATTGCCGTACAAGCGTATCCGCCTGCTGCACAGCCTGCTTGTGCAACCTGGTACATGCTTTCTCTTCTTCAATACTGCTTATTTAGTAAAAACTAGAAAGGATTTGACTCCAACATTTCCCCACAGAAATTACTTTTTTTGCTGAGATGAAGAATAACAGCACCAAGTCCCCACATAAGGAACTTTTTCTTAAATTCCCATGAATTTATGACAGGGACTGCAATCTGTGGTGTGCTTTGGGGATTAATTCCCTGGAAGGAGCTGAAGTCCTGAGCCTCCTGGCACCTAGCACAAGAACACGGTTTTCGGGAATGTGAGCACTCCACTGCAGGCTCTATGGCTTCCACCGAGGAAAATGCCAAAACCTGGGAAATCCCTTCACACCCTTCAGCTTTACACGGGAAGCTCATTGGCTGACCAGTCTGGGAGATGACCAGCAACACATATAGTATCAACGTGAAGACAGGCGGTAGGGGAGAGAGAGCTCCTGTGCTCCCCACCGACCTGAGAAGTCCCTCTGCAGCACATCCCTGGGCATGGCATGTCCCTCAGGGCCACCAACAGGGACCTACAGGCAGAGCAGCCTGCAGCTCCCAGGAGTGCCCCACTCCCCCATGCCTGGCTCCTGTCCGTGGGCTGCAAAAGTTACAAGTGTGCTACATTTCTGCTCTGAACAGGTCTGCCTCCAGCTTTCATCCACCGCATCTTGCTGTGCCTTCTCTTCCTTGATTAAAGACCTGCTTGGTAATTACCTCCAGCAACGCTGGCAGCTTAACATTTTTGAAAAAATATAATTTCACTTTGAAAAAAGAGAGGAGTGGCAGGGATATGAGAACCCGGAGAGGCTAGAGGGAAAAGAAATGGCAGTGGTCACTGGCACTGGGATACAGCAGGGAGGGGCTCCCAGATTTGGGAAAAAGGGCAGAGGAACAAGGCTCGATTTCCACCTGATGGCACACAGGAGCTGCTGCTTTGCACCTGAGCTTTGCCCTGTCAGCAAAACCAAGTGGTTTGTCAATTCACATAAGCCTGACTTAATTTTTATGCTGGTAAAAATTCTGGAATACTGGTTTCTCCCTGTAAGTGAAAGAGGGCTGTGAGCTGACAGATATCATCTCCCCGTGATGGTCAAAATGGCTGCTGCCGAGTCACAGCAAATGTAATTGGTACATAGCATTTGGATTGCATACAATAGCAGAAAATTACATAGACAAGCAAATATATTGCGTTACAGAATAAAATTAACTACATTAATTCCTTCATAAGCCCATTCTAAATTTTTTTTGTTTTCTTAAATTCCCAGTAAACCTCCTTTTCAGGCCCTGCAAGCTACTGTGTTGGAAAATGTAAAGGCTTACAATAGCAGATATACAAATCAGACTGGAGCATCCATCTATACAAATATCACTGGAATGTGACCACCAGGAACACTGATTTACATTTACAGCTCTAGAAATAGGATTTGGTGTCATGGACTATGTCAAGTACCCAGGACAGCATAGCAAAAGTTAATACGCAAAACACATTAAGCTAATAGCATTCAGTCAAGGATGAATATGTCTCTTTGGGCTAAGAAAGTATCAAGTCTGCCCCCGTTTTCTGAATACTCTGCAGCCTGCCGAGTGCTTCTGCTGTGGGCATGAATAGGAAACCAGAGCAGGAGAGGAACTGAAGCAGGGTGTATTTGGGAGAACAGGGGTGAAAAGACATCAGGGAACTCTAAAAATGACCAATTTTCTTCAGCTGGGGAGAACAACAGAACAAGTTTCCTGCATAAGCCTATTTTGAACCAAATCTAGCCTTGAGAGGCTGACCTCTCTGCCTCAGAAGAATATGGTCAAAAAGGCACTGTTTAAGGTGAAGTGGTTTTAAAACAACAAACATTGATTATAAACAAGGGAGAAAAAAATACTTCCCTCAAATTTTTTATACAGATAACTCCCTCCCACTTCCACCTCACCATGGAAGTTAATATGGAAGAACGTTCAAAGAAAAGACTGAAAATGAAAGCTGAAGAGTAAAGATAAATACCGTTGATTGAATCGATTACATTTCAACCTATATAGATAGTATTTCCACATATTAATATAAACAGAAGGCCCACCTTAGCCAGGGCTTCCAAAAGGCTGTTTCTTGGCTTTGTCCCCTTCCTATAAGGAAGTGAAGGGGGAATTTACTTAAAGACAGCAGATGAGGCAGGTTCCCAAATGCACAAAGCAGTTCAGAGTACAGCTGAGAGCTTCTCCTGCAAACTCTTTGTTTCCAAGGACTGATTTAGCACTCATCCTCAAACATATACACATGATTTCTGAGGTCAGCTCTTAAGACTGCAGCTTTTCAGATGTTTCAGATGCTAATATAGAATTAAATTTCCTGCGTGGCTTGGCCAACAACTTTTTTTAGGATAACGCATTTTATTGCAAGACTTCAGCATTTTCTATTGTTCTCGAAGAATTTGAATTTGAAAAGCTGAGGGAGTTCTTCATAAGGTGTGGGTAAAACTTCCAGCAGAGTACGTTCATATAAGTATTAGTAGGGCCCTGTATATAGAATCATAGAATGGTTTAGGTTGGAAGAGACATTAAAGATCATCTAGTTCCAACTGCCCTGCCGTGGGCAGAGACATCTCCCACTAGACCAGGTCGCTCAGAGCTCCATCCAACCTGGCCTTGAACGCTTCTAGGGACAAGGCATCCACAACTTCTCTAGGCAACCTGTTCCAGTGCCCTCACCACCCTCATAGTGAAAAATTTCTTCCTGATATCTAATCTAAATCTCCCCTCTTCTAGTTTAAAGCCATTACCCCTCATCCTATCACTACATGCCCAGCTTTCTTGTAGGCTCCCTTCAGATACTGGAAGGCTGTGATAAGGTGTCCCCGGAGCTTTCTCTTCTCCAGGCTGAATATGTCTGTGTTTGTATGGGGAGGTCTAAGCTCAATATGTATTCTGATCCAGCTCCTTGCATTCACATTCTTCCTTCTGGGTATCTGCTCTTTGTCTAGTCCACATCCCACCAGCCCACTCAGGTGTGCCTCTGCTTTCTCCTCTTTGGCTGGCAGTCTGAGCTCAGGCACTCGTAACTCCCCCATACCATCGTAACAGCAATGCTGGAGCCTTTCAGGAAAGGCTTTGTCACACGGCAGCCAACACAGAGACATATAGGATATACGGGGCAGGAGGGACACATTTGCACCTCTGCTACGAGATGGCTTGAGTTTTCTCTGCAGTCATTCCTTGAAGGTTGTGGGCTTTTCTCTCTTGATTATGGAGTTGCATCAACACACTTTGGAAGCAAGGCAAGTTTAAACGTACACATGAATGAACATAACAATGGTGAGGCACTAAATATATCAAAGTAGCTGATATTACAAACCACTGATATGCCTCGAGTCTTTCTGGCCTGCCTGCATGGTATAGATAGGCTTGTTTCTTCCACCCTTCCTTTAGCACTTTATTCCTCCAGCTGTATCAGAACTTACAGAGTTATTTGACGAGTGAGCAAGTGGTTCAGAAACTCACATACATGTGTGTGCAGGTAAATATATGCACAATAATAATAAAAAAAACAAAGGAAATTAAAAGTTGGGTCATTCGGAAGTGCTGCCACCCTACTCCCCCTCCGCAGAAAACACAGTCACTGGCCTTCAGAATGGTGCTGAGGAAGGAGCCCCCTTCCCCCTCACTGTGGGCTGCACACATACACACAAACACACAAATACAGAAGAAGGGAACATAAAGAGGTTCTCTTACAGACCATGTCAAATACTATGATACTCTCAGGCATAACCAGATTCACTTTTAAATGAGGCTCAACATTACTGAACGCAAAGGAAACCACACAGTATTTCCCAATGGATGGAGACGTTTACGGTGTCGATAGTGTTCTCCTCATTGCAAAAAGGCCAGAATAAATTCAGATATGATCATAACTCTAAGCTAAACACTAACCAGTCATCAGGCTGCAATGCAGATGTAGTTATGTGTGTAAATATTGGTCTAAAATGGCAGAAAACTAGTTGTCTCTGAAAGATGCATCATTCATAATCAGTGACGTCTTCAAGAACGCAGGAGATGATAGCTTACAAAAATTATAGATCCAGCTCTGCAATCTAGCAGCCAAATTCTAGCCCCATTTTAAGGGAAGATGGAGAGATCAGAATAGAGACAAGCTACGAAATATTCAGAATACTTGGAGGGCTGGAGCAGTAAAGCTTCCTTGTCAGCAAAAGATATTAAATCTTTCTGCCCAGATTATGCTGCACTGAGTCTTGCCCTGGAAGTAGATCCGCAGAAATAAATAAAATGAAAGTAACAGGACTATTCAAAGGCTTCATTATTGTTCACCAGACGGATGTCAAAATCTGCTCTCAAATAAAGTAGGTTCTGTTCCCTCCCTTTACTCGTCCTATGATATTATTTGCAAAGCTATGATCAGTCACACAGGCCAGTTTTTAATTAAAACTTAAGTATTGTGCTAATACGAATACTGTTCATGACCTGAATGGCACCAAGGACTGAAACAAGAGAAGAAATGAACTGTGGCGAGTTAGATCATCTTCCAAATAAAACCTGGGCAGAAATGCCAAACCCCATGGAGGCCAGGGGCAGGAAGGAGCGCACAGGCACATCAGCAGGGCAGACAAAGCTCTTACGGCCAGACACGGGTGAGCAGCTCTGCCATCAAAGGCTGGCTACCAACCATCTTCATTCAATCCTGATTTTGTAGCCACTTATAGGAGGTCATGCACAAGTAAAACTCAGCTGAAAGACAGAAAGTAGCAGAAGATCTTTGCTAGAAACAAGTAATGTCCTTTTTTAGTGGATTACTGTTGAGACTAATGCCTGAAGTACAAGGAAACGAGCATGAGATAACGTTTTCAAAATAGACCGCGACACTTTTGCCGCATCGGGTCCATGGTATTCTGATGAGTAATGTCCGTCCTTATCAATGCGCCATGTGATTCATGCCCAGGAGCCGCGCAGCCGTTGGCAGGGTCCAAATGCCAGCCAACGCCGCTGCGCCCACCCCGGTACGCGGAGCAGACGTGGTTAGCAGATGTAAACCTAAATCTGCTCCCTCGAGAACAAAAAAAATTGTTTGCCTTGTTTTCACAGCTCTCCCTGAATGAGATGCCCTGGGCAAGAGGGCTTTGGGGTGCAAACATGTTCCCAGGATGCCATCAGCCCAACCACAGGGCCAGAGCGGCACTGGTGGCCCTTCATGGCCCCCCCTGCACCAGACCTGTGCCCCCCCATCCACGGGGGTGTATCCTGACAGCACAACGATTGCTGGCACTAGCACAGGATCCAGGAGGTCATTTCTGTGCTAAATTAAAATCCTCTTACTCTGGAGATATGACAGCTCTTCCATGTTGCCAGGCTGGCTAAGCACATGCTATGAATCGCTGCAGGGAAAGTAGTCAGAAGCAAGTGGTCTATGGAGAAGGGATGCACAGCTGGAAGTGTGAAAGCCATATTCAACAGGATTTTGTTGGCCTTGTCCAGATAAGCTGCATAAAAGTTCTGGCCCTAACCCAGCTGGCCTTGTGTGAAATGCATCTTCATGGAAGGTGGAGTGATGCTGCAATACTGGTAGCAGCCCACATCCCCTGCCATGAGTGGAAAGAAAAAAATTCAAGGCACGGAAATAATCATGGCATCTTCTGATTAGAAAGATGACCCGTGTTTTCAGTTCCATGGTATAAATGTTCCTATAGTCAATGTTTGCAGTAGTAACGGAAATGCTTTTGTCACACAAAAATAATAGTTTAAATGAAAAAAGCTATTTCTTTTCTCATTCATTTCTCTAGATAGATAGTACATGTCAGACATATGATTTTTTTCACCCAAAAAATACATTTTTGCTTCACCCAATCCTAGCCTTTTCTTATCCCATTTCTCCTTCATTCCCCTACCCTCATAATAAAAAAAGTAGTGTGGAAAATAAGGAAAAACAGATTATACATCTAAATAGATGGAGAACTCCTCGAACCCTTTCACAGCCAACCAGGATTTTGCAGTAGCGTGAAGGGGAAGGGAAACAGCACAGTCCAGGTTACCTGTGTCACGTTATGCTCAGGAATTACTTTTTCTTACTTGAAAGAAACTCCTAGGTAAAAGGAATTTCAGGGTATACTAACAGTCTTTCCAACCAGATACTCTCCTTCATGAATCATTTCCTCTGAAGTTAAGGAGATGAGGTACACAATCGTATCATTGCACACGCTTGTATAAAAGGTACAAAAGGCCTTTTCTTTTAAAGTTAATAGCAGGAGAATGAAATAATCTCTTCTTTTTTGCAAGAGAATAGTTTCATTGTTCTGCCCACATACTTTATTTGTTGAACTGACATCTGTAATAGTGAAATGGAAGAGGAAAGGGAAGCGGATGAGAGAAATGAGTGAATTAAAATATTTGGGATAAGCTTTTGGAGAACACTATACGACTATGTTTGAGTAAACTTGACATGATGTAAGCAATAGCACAAATAATCAAACACTGAAGGAAAAGGTCCACTCTAATCTGGTTGCCAACGTTGACCTCTCTCATACATCATCCTTCCTACAGTGTTATTCTAATTTGCTTGTCAGACTGTTCCCTGAAGGCCCAATTCCCCTTTGTGCATAGACAAAATTTCCACTGCGAGCTCAGAGAGTTGGTTTTTACTATAATGTGTTTGTTTCCAACAGCAGCTCATTGTGCTGTGTTAACTCTTTCAACTTAAATCTGGTTCCTCAGTTTTAGATGCCCTGTGGGGTTCACACCATACTGCTGTGGACGGTGCTGAAAATATCTACTCCTCAGCAAGGCTGAGCAGTCTCCTCTTTATCTCCAACCCAGAGTCCAGGCAGCCCCATGGCCTTGCAAGGTATGAACCAACATGTGGATGAAGAGAGCCTTCACATGCCATGTTTGCCAGAGAGGACCAACACCAGCATCCCCAAGCCACCATTGCTGGGATGAGGTCCTGCCACCACGAGCACCCTCATTGAGGGGATAACTCATGCAGAACGGGGCTGTCTGGAGGGCCAGCAGAATCTGGCTTGGTGGCTCTGCTCCTGCCACCAAGCACTGGCATTTGTGGTGGAGAGAAGCAGGAGGAGGCTGAACCACAGTGGAAAAAAAAATACCCCAAGTTTTGCAAAGTTCTGCTGATGAAGGCAACAGTTCTTGCTTTCCTTCCTTGTGCCAAGGATCTTGCTGAACCAACAAGACTGAGGACTGCGCATAGCAAGTTAGAAGAATTTGGCACTGTGCAAGGAAGCCCCCCAGATTTTGCCAGTATCCCTCAGCAACATCCCTGCTTGTTAAATATTCTCTGGGTGTAATGCGAGGGATAGGTTAATTAGCACGTACATTTTTATGTAAACCAGCTGTCTACTCTGTCCACTGTCAGAAATGCAAAGTCCTCTGGGAATCCCTATGAGAAAACACACTTTGTCTTCTAGGAACAGAGTGGTTTTCTTTTAATATCCATTTCAACTGTAAGTCATTTAGCTTATAAATCTTGACAACAGATTCTGGCCACTGATGTATTGTTTTCTTATGCTAAGCCTTTTTTTCCTCTCCTTCCTCCTCAGATATCTTATACTCTGTGTTTAAATGTGAGACACAGCTGTCTCTGCCAGCAGGAGTTCACATTATAAAAATCACGAAGATTTACGCAACAGGTGTTCTACCAACCCACTGTGCTAACATTTTCTCCATTCAATGAAACAATATACTGGGCTGGGATAAAAAGTAAATCAAATTAACAGAAGAAGAAAACATTTGCTGGCTGGAGATTAGACTTGACGCAACTTCAGCTTAAGAGCTGAGACTTTATTTTTCTCTTACGGGAAACCTAAATAGCTTCCATAGAAGTGGACTGGTGAAATTGGTGAGGCAGACTACACACAAAGCGGTGACAACCCTGGGACAACGCTTAGTAGAAGGAGGATAATTGGGAAGAATCTTCTTTTAAAGTATATGCATATCAGTTGTCCTGATACCACTTCATTGAATAGTCCAGGGACACTTACAAACCAACAGAAACGAGGCCACAGACTAATGAGTTTCAACCTCTTGCAACTTTCAGTCCTGTAAGATTTTTCCGGTCCATGATGTGCAGAGCCTTAGACAGAGGTTTTTAAGCCTACTGGCTTTTGTTTTTTCTTGTAGTTCCTTTTCGAAGACCCCTCAGTTACCCACAGACCACAAGTTTAAAACCATTGCTCCAGCCAAACAAGCCTCATCACTGACGAAAGCTCCTTGTATCCCCCAAAAGCTGAAAATGGCTACTAATGGTTTTAATATATATGCTGTGTGTATACAGTATACACATATATACAGATTCTATATATAATGTAGAACGTTATTATATTTAGACATGCGATACATCATATTATAGCAAAAATGTCCCTGCTGTCAGGCAGTTGCAGAGAGAGGAACACTTTGTTTTATTCAGTGCAGTAAAGAAGCATTCAAAATTGCATACAGTATGTATATGAGACACATTGACACTTGGTACTCAAGCTTTCAACTGGATCAGATTAACTGTCCCTCAGGAGGCAGAGTTACAAGCTCAGGAAATGCTTGAGCACTTATCTGCATGCTTTATTCTGACAATGTGTTGGGAGGCAGAAAGTGAGGACAGTGAGAAAACCAGCCATTTCATGGGTGAAATGCACAGTACAGAAAAATGGCACCCAAATTCTGGGAGCAGGATCCCACTCTACACACTTAAAACAAAGCCGGATTTGAAGGCTTAAAACCCTTTGCAAAGACCATTTCCTCCCTGGGCATGTCTCCCCATCTCCTGCCTCCCCCCTTGGCCAACGCCAAGTGCTTGAATTGGCTTACTTCACACTCAGGAGTAGGGCCACGCTTCCCCGAGAGCTGTGCAGTTTTAAAGACAGGTGGAGCATTTCACCCTGCCTTCTCCAAAGAGATTTATGACAAGAGATTTCAAGCAAAGAAAAAAGACAAGCTGAAAAGGAGAGCTGAAAAAGAAGTCATCATTGGCTTACACACAAGACAGTTGATCCAGGGAGTGATCATACAGAACAAACGAGCCAGTGCTAACTATGACCATACATATGCGTGTCCTTAATGCTGTTAACATACTTAAAGTACAAAGTCTTGAACATTGGGTCCAAAACAGAGGATTCACTATCAAACAACATAAAGAAAAACAGGCCAAATGGCTACAACAAGGGAATAAAATAAAAACATGGAAGGATTTTTGAAGTACTGTCACTTCATGTTACTGACTTGTAGGTACCCAGCAGAAAATTGGAATAAGAAGCCAGGCACCATCCAACCTGAAGAAGATTGTGCAACTTCAAAATTATCTTATATCCCTTCCTCAGTTATTGTTGATCGGCTCAGTAAGATAAACCCACTGCCTTTCAGCCAGCACAAAGGAAGCAAAACCTCCAAGAGTTACTGTGCACTCGAACAACAGTATCGATAAGCTCCTGAGGGAAATAAAAAGAAGTGTCTCCAGCCAAATGTTGACTGTGAGGATTTAAAACTCTGCTGAAACATGTGTTTCGCATTCAAGCTTTTCCTGTGAATTACAGTTAGCTGGTCTGAGGATACTGAAGATACATGAGAAAGTCTTAAAGTCCTAAATGGAAGGATTATATTTGTTAATACTGTGCCACAGAGCTCTAAATCCCTGAGGATGAACAATACCTTCCTGCATATGTGACAACTGCCGTTGCAATTCGGGGGTGCCTCTTTGCTAATCGCGATGCAGCCATCAGCCCTGAAAGCATCCAGCACAGGACATTACGTTATTAAGACAACCTTTGTCTTTCTGTAGCGACCTAACGCGGCTATGGATTGCTTACAGAGGAAACAATCCGGCCTTCGGATGTGTGAAATGCTGAGACTTCATGCTGCCAGTTATTTTAAAAATAAGGAAGTGTCAGTCACGGTCAGCAGGGCGGCAGCAAGACCCACTCCGCTTGGGGAGATGCTCCTGCATCGCCCGCTGAGCTCACAGGAGGCCACAGGTGGGTAGTTTGTTTTGCCCTTTCCGTTCTTAAATAAAGCCTCCTCTCCCTGCTACGCTGTCAGCCTCTACTGTTGTAGCCACAGGCCGGATCACACCACTGGCTGTGCGTCAGCCATCCAGAACCTGCTGGTCACCAAGCTCCCCCTACGGCCATGCTGCGTTGGCGAACACCGTCCCCATGCAGGGGGATGCCCCAGAAGATGCTCCTGCTTTGAACCCAGCAGAGCCCTGCTGCAGTGGGGAGGCCGTAATGCACAAGCCCAACGCTTTCTGCAGCCCCCAGCATGGCTGGCTGCTGAGGCAGGTGGGATCCCCAGGCAGGCTCAGCTGGCAGCATCACATCAGTAGCAGTATGGACACTCTGCTGCCAGGGTCCTCCTCCTGGCCAACAGCCCTCAGGGTCGCTGTAAATGGAGCCGCTTTGGCCAAAGATAAATTATTCCTACAAGGAATGTGTTCCTACACAGTGCAAGGGCAGCCAGGGGCGTATTTTGCCAGCAGCAGACCATCGTTCAGCATGTCACTGCCGCTGTGGTGGAGAGGGGGCTGCCGATTTCCCCCGTGCTCACGCTTGGAAGCAACCTTGGCAGGAGGTCTGAGCCTCCCAGCCCTCCTGCACCTCGGAGCGAGACCCGGGAGCAAGCCCTCCCCTTGCCTGTCTTTTCTGTCTGCTGAAAGTGAACGCACCATATGTTATCCCCTTGCAGCTCATCTCCCTTTTAATTAGATTTCCTGTCTTACACTGACAATTAACTGTTGTAGGGCCATGGCCTCGTGGCAGTGGTGTGAAAGGCCGAGCAGAAAGTCCCGTGCAGCTCTGGGACAGTGCTCAGATGGACTCCCTGTCAGCAGAACAGCTGGGAATATTATTTGGAAACAGCTCACCCAGGAATCACCATCAGCCGACACACTCCCCTTCTACTTTCAGCCCCTCAAACCTCTGCCCCCCGTCTCGACAAGCGGGGAGATATATGACTCCAGCTTCTGTGGGAGTGCTCCCACGCCAGGGAGGGGACAGGGTGGGCACACTTCCCTTGCAGATGTCTGACAGCCAAGACGGACCAGGCATCCGCAGCATGGGCAGCGCCGGGGCTGGTTAGGCTCCACTCCACAAAATGTGGCCGGACCCTGCCAAATGGCCGAGAAAGCCCAGCCCTGGCTCTCTCCACCTGCCCCAGCCCTGCCTCTCTCCACCTGCCCCAGCCCTGCCAGTCACGTGTGTGCCAGGACAAAAGGGCACGACGGAAACCTCGGAGAGGTCTGGTGAAGAAGAAGCCTCACTCATCACAGCAGCTTCCGATAATCATAATGGCAGCAGTAGAGAGCATGGGGGGAAGCAGGGCAGGGAAAATAAATAGCTCTACTCGAGAGGAAGTTTTGAACATTTTAGAGCCTGCAGCTGGGCAGCTTTTCTGGAAAACATTTTAATACAGGGAATTAAATGTTTTCCCTGAAAGCCTGCACTAAAACTGGATCTCTTGAGTGAGAGGACGCGTCCTTTGGGTGGTAATTTGCTGATGCTATTTCTAAAGTGTTGAGGTGGGTCACGTACAACCTCTCTCAGCATCTCAGTCCTTTTAGTTTTTATGCTCTGCACTGTGGGGATGGGCTTACTCCGTGTTTGTGCAGCTCGTAACATAGCGGTACCACATTGGCTCCTTGATGTTAATACATAGGCAAAACCCTGCAGCAGCATCACTTCTGCATTCGTGTGGAAATTTCATTTCAAGGGTTAATCTGCCCAGCCTCAACTACTCTGTTTTATCAGGTTACTCCCCTTAGGGAAATCTTTGTCCTTCCATAGCAAACAGGCATTTCAAACACAAGCCCATCTTCCCAACAGAGGAAGGCGTGCTAGGTTTCCCTCTGTCTTTTCACTAAGCGATACTTGATTTCCCATCCAGGCAGTCATATGAGTGAGTCCTTGCACCACTTCCAAGAGAAGCATGGGTTCTCGCATATATGATATATGATACCTACAGAACCTACAGTTCTAAGTAAACAAAGATTTTTGTGACCAGGGATGCGAAACAATGATGGTACACTAGCTGCAGAGTCCAAGGGTCACTTAGGACCTGAAGGTTTTTTGCTTGGAGATCACTACCGCTCCAGGCTGCTCTTCCATGACTCACTCCGCAAACCAACCTCATTGCCACAGCCAGGAGGAAATGATTCATAAATGCTGACCTTTCCCCTTGCCACCCCTGCAAAATGAGGTCTGTGTATAAGCACTCGCAGAGCTGGAGCCATGGGAATTACAACTAGATAAACCATTCACTGACAACAACATCACGCAACTGCTTCCCTGCCTGTGCTAAAGGTGATGTTTGCTGTGAGCTGGGCACACTCACAGAAGAACAGATTTTGGGAAAAACAGAATAATTAGGCAAGGAGAAGGTGAATCAGAACAGGGGAGTCTGAGAGGGGAGGAGCAGAGCTGGATGTATCTCCTCATTGCAGATCCTATGAAGTCCATGTCTCGTAGAAAAATAAACGTACCTAGAGTTAATAAAACTGATACCCTTCATGCCACACTCAGTCTGTGGGATTCACAGTGGCAGATCGGCAGCCATTAAATAACAATGTTACTTTGTTAGTATTTGCAACATCCTCAGGACATAGGACGCTGAGTCCTGGGTGACCAGCCTGCCGTCAACGTGCTGCAGACACAAGGTGATGAGGGCTTGTGACCTAAAGTGGTCTCAGCCCACGCTCCTGTCTCCAGGGGTGGGCACAGCAGATGGGAGGCAAATGCAAGGGGGAAGGACAGATTCCTCTTTGATTCCCTAGTGAACCACCCTCATGAGCTAGGTCCTTACCGCTTCCAGGCAGACCTCTCATCAAAATTTCCCAGTTTAAACATCCAAGAATTGATTTCAGTCCAAATACAAAGGCAACCAAAATGAACCAGGATTTCCATTTCTTTTTCACACCCTGTTGGGTTTGACCTCTGCCCAGAAGAGTGGTATTCCCAGGGTTTACAGCACCCCTCACGCAGATATAACCAGAAACAGCTAATTAAACTGGCAGGAACATCAGCAGCAACCTCACCAGGACCTGGCAAATGAGACTTGTTCCTTAATTTTAAACCCATACTTCTGTGAGGAGCTGCCACGGAGGAAGACACTAATGGCCAACCATTCACTCTCCTTTAGCGAGTGTTGCCTCGAACAACTGGGTGTCCAGGTATAAGTCACTCTTCACGTACCAAATATAACGGACCCTCTACCTTTGGATGTGGTGATTGCAGATGGAGGGTATTACAGCCAACACACGCGTGTAGGGAAAGCATCAGTCTTTACAGGTGGGAATTTTCTTCAAGCCGAAACATTAGGGCCAGCCCCAGCTCTGGCTAGCCTGCAGTGGGGTGAGCACCGCTGTGCCAGGGGTCGGTGTGGCAGCCCCCCACACAGCATCACCCCAGCACACCCCCAAGCAGCTGGCCCCCAGACCGACCAACCCCACAGCCGTCGGTGTGGGGACAGGGAGACACGGTGAAGACAAGGGGTGTAGGACCACAGGGAAACCTCACCCCGTGTGAAGGCAGATGAAGTGCCCGCTCCTGCTCCCAGCATCCCACGATGAATTTAGACTCTCACTTGTTTCCCCCAGCACTGAAAATGTCTTTGCAAAGGAGGAGGCAGCTGTGAAACCACCCTAGATGTGGGGTGCACGGGGTGCTGGTTGCCCAGGTGCAGGCAGCTGCCTGGCAGAGCATCCCCGGAGCTGCCGTGTGGGGGTACGCTGCTGCCTCCTCCATGGCCCCACTCCCTGGGAAGCGGCCACCCCCCACAGCTCTCCTCACCAGCTGCGTGGGACAGCGTGTCAGGGCTTGTGGGCAGCCTCAGGGATAGACACAGCATAAACATGACCCTGGTGGCAGGGGCTGGCTCAGAGGAAGGGGGAAGAATGGAGGAGAAGACAGCTCAGTAATTATTTATACTGTGCAAAGAAAAGACTTATTAGGCAGCTGTTGGCAAGCAAGCGGAGCTATCAAGATGAGCCAGGCTTCATGGTTTAAGAGCAACTCTGGGGAAACAGCAACCAAGAGCAGTGTTCCAGCCACTTGGTGCCGTACGGCACCAGCTCTGACAGCGCGACAGAGTTTACCTTCCCCTCCACCGCCCTCAAGAAGTACATCCCCAACCACAGCATCCTGCTGGCAGAGCAGCACCTTGGCCCTGTCAGTGCCTGCCGGGTGAGGGACGCTAGGGGTGCCGGAGCTGGGGTACCGGCAGCCTGGGAAGCCCAGGCAGGGATGAACAGGTCCCTTTGGGCACAGCACTCAGGGCAACCAGGTGCCGTCCCCCAAGGAGATGACGAGGGCAGCCCTGGGCTTTGATCATGCACGTGGCGTGCGGGTACATGGCAGATTTACAACACGATAGCAAACAGGCTCATGCAGGGAAGAAGCTATGCCACAGTCAGGAGGCCGGGCAGCCCATTCCCACCCTCGGGCCAAGTTCTGAGCAGGTGTGGGCACATCAGGATTGACCCAAGTTTCACTTGACCAGGAGCAGCTTGGGTCTGGCGTTGCAGACCACCCCTTCCCTTCATAAGTGCCCTCTCCTAGGATACTATCTGATGCTGCCACACTTGTTTTTTCTCACATTTTTGTTATCAGTAGCATGACAAACAACTCATAGAACTCTGTTAACAGCAATTTCTACAACATTGTTGAGAAGAGGCCGACAGCTATTCCTCCTTCAGAGGAATCTAAGTAATGAGAAAGATGGCAGAATTTAATCATTGATTAGCAACACCTATTTTGCTACCACTGATGAATTTTGAACTCCCATAGACAATCAGGGAAGTGGAACAGTGTGTAAATGGCTGCTACAGACTCAGGCCCAGGCCAGATGTCCCTTCAAGTGTACACAAGTGGGGACTATGTGTCAAACAACCTCTTTCTTCAACACCTAAACAAGCACTGGAGCTTCTTTCAGGACCTACAAGACTTGATTGTCAGAAATCGCCCTATCAGAGGGTGAATACCTGGTGCTTTTCCTTTTTGCTGCCTGCCTCTCCTTCTCTCAATAACCGAGCAGCTAAAGCAAATTATGACAAATGCAACTGAATTATTTTAAAATATCCTTTTCATATTGGCAATTGAATAGGATCCCAAACTTCCTATTTTGACCTCAGACTTTCTAAAGGGACAAGTCTTTCAACTGAAGTCACAAAAATTGTCATAGATTTCAGCAGTGCCATAATTTCACCTCTACAGCTTTATTTATTTTCCCGAATTACCTGTTCACTTTAGCTGTTCCTTCTGAATTTTTGGAAAGGTTTAATCAGTGCTGTTACCACAGCAAAGGTGGCTGCACCAGAAGCCCCAGGAGCGTGTTTTCTCCAGGTGCAAGGGGCCTCCGGGAGGCTGGGTGGCATTCAACTGAAGAAAGCAGGTCTGGTCTTTGCTAAAGTTTCCAGTAGCATGTTTTGAAGTCTATTAGAAAGATTGCGTCAGATATGGGCACAGTATTTGATTACAAGGCCAGGGAGGGGCAGGGAGAGGCCCTGGTGTCCCATAGCCTCGAGACCTTTACTTGGAGCCACTGCTTCTGAGGTCACCATGCTTCTTAAGCCATTTCACCAATGCGTCGCTCCTACTGAAGGACTGAGGCTCTCTATATGCCTTTGGGTAATGCTCAGGCTGAAGGGCAAATTTTAAGGTATGGTGTGCCTGTCCCTCTGGGGCAGCCTGCATGATTAGGAGATCATGTTGCCAAGGAGGCCACCCAGTTAATCAGAGGAAGGGGTGTGAATTACACACCCTCCTCCACTGTTCACTTTTCATCAACATGCAGAATGACTGCCAGCAGCAAATCTATCCTCCGCAGAAAAGCCGTGCAGAGTGCCAGGGGACCACCAGAGGAAGAATCTGAGCTATTTCTAGGTGTCTTCATCAGGGACTCACCTCCTTCGTGGGCATCTGGGCTCTGGTACCTGCCAGGGAGCCCTCAATGCCCCACCGCTCCCATGACCTGCCCTGGAGGTGCACACATTTACACTTCTGCGCATGTCTCCATGCAGACAGATGTACAGGATTTAATTTCGTAAGCAGAGCAAACCCCCTCAAGCTTTGCAATCCTCAAAAATGAAAAATTCTAATAACAAACGCTCCCCCTGTCCTGAGCTGCAAGATGTAGGAATATGACAGCTTCTCTAGGGTGGGCAATTATTGAGCATCTCTGGCTGCTCAATAGACTAATTTTTCCCTCGTTCCTGGCACCTCACTTGTGCACATGTCTGTGAACATAAAAGATTTGAACACCCTGAGCAGGTGGTGTGCAAACCTGGGGGCTGGAGATCTCTTTGATGCTGCTGACAAACTTAAGAGCAAGGCTTCTTGGAGGAGGGAGGGGACATGGGAGGGGACATGTACAAAAATTGAGCTTTCCTCTTCAAAAAGCCATTAAAGGATGTGAGGGGAGAACAATGACAGGGTTCGTAAAAGCTGAGGATTTTCATGAGCTGGGAGTGGGCAGCAGTTAAAATAGCTGACTGCAGTTCTGAGCTGTTTAGCCCACTGACACTGTAGCATCTATAGCAACACTGTTAAATAGACCAACAGCAGTAAATTACAGATACAGCTTCCTAGTATCATGTAGTCAACATCTGGGAGCTGAAAACATCTGTACCCTGGTGCCTTTATGCACAGGCAACAGCGGGTGTGACTTATGAGGTCCCCTAAATCTAGGCTAACTCTGCCAGCTCGAGAGAAAGCCGTGCTATTACGAGTTAGGTACCTGCACAAGAATCACTCTGAACGAGGTCCTGCCCCCCTGACATGCATTTCTCCATGAAATGGGAACTATTTGGGTTTTAAAAGCATTTTTTCTTTTCCAAATGGTACATACACACCTTGCCACCCTGAGCCTGCCTCTCCCAGGCTGCGGGTCTGGGAGCTACAGGATTTTACAGCAGCTCATTAAAGTTGAGGTTAAAGAAAGGCCACAAGCCACAGGACTGGAAGACCCCTTAAGAGTACCACATAAATAAACTGTGCTTTTAGATCCATCCTTGCTTTCGGTGCACCTTAGCTCTTGCCTGCAGCGGAAAGACAGCAATGACAGCAGCAAAGGTCAACCAGATTTTACCTTAATCAATCAGATGCGGGAAGCAACATTAGCAGCTGTGAGAGGGGAAGCACAGTCCCATCTCCTTAATGTCTGCGAATGCTTTTCAATGACTGCAGCAAAGGTGTGGTAATAAAAATAAATAAATAAATAAACAAAAAGGACACCCCTGAAGGACATTGGTGCAGGGTCGCCATTGTAGGGCTTTGCCTACTAGGTACCCCTGGGCCAGTTGGGGGGAGGCTGTGACAGCTGAATTAAGAGCAAGCCCCAGCTATGCTGGAGTCTCATTTTACAAGGGCAAACCTAATAGATGATGGCTGCGTATGGACTGAGCGGAGGACATACCTGTGGCTTCCCAAGGGCCACTGTATCTTTACAAGGCATGAGCCTCATCAGCGAGGCGCACAAAACGGATGGCGGAACAGCTGCCGGCATCGTGGTTTGCAAACCTCTCCCAGTAAATGCTGCGTGCTAAACTCAGAGATGAGGAAGGGAAAAGAGGGCTGGAGAAAGACTAAGCATATCCAGAGCTCAGCAAAACTAAATTACTTCTCCCGAATTCAGCTTGATTTAAGGTTTTGACTTCATTTTGAGTGAATGAATTAAAAAAAAAAAAAAAAACACAACCTTAAGTGAATGTTCTGTAAATTAACCATTAAATCCACTTAGATTCAGTTAAATTAAAACATCAGAAAATCAAAGGTAGCAAAATGATCTTTATAGCCGTGCCAGCCTTGCAGATATATATAATATTTCCTTTTATGCAAGCTTTGCATTGTGTTAGAGCCCTGCCATTGCTCAGAACAACAGTTAAATACTACATTAAGGCTACCTGCATAAGCACTTACCCTTGCTCACTGAAGTTCAGCAGCAAGATAAATTGCTGCGGATTTTCAACTAACAGGAAAGTGACCAAGTTGTTTAGAATTACCTTTGGGAAAAGAAAATACCTTTTGATAGATGGCTCTGTGACTGAAACATGCAGAATTAGGGGAAACCTAGGGGAAAAAAAAAAAAAAAAAAAAGACCTCAAGCCTGCAAATGAGGGTGCCCAGTGTGGGTGCTACGCTCTCGCACGTCTGGGACAACCAGCACTGCGCGCAGGGCAAGGGGACCTCTGTTCTCGAGATATGTTTCTCTCGCACATTCAGCTCAGAGCACCTTCCCCCCAGCCCCAGTTCAAGACAAGTGAGCAGAGCTGTTTCTGAGGTCTTTAACAGCAGAACGCAGGGTGGAAGGTGTTTCGGAGACCCCTGCTAAGCTTTCTGGAGAAGTCCTTGTGCAGCTGCTCATCCTCGGTGTTAGCACTCCCGCAAACATAGCAAAGAACGGTAAAGTTCTTTGCCCCAGTAAAGCCACCAGCGAGGCAGTGGCATGGCACATCCCCGGGAGGCTGGCAAGCACCTTCAAAACCATTTACAACAAAGCCCATTCCTCATCCACGTGCACAGAGGCCTTCGAGGCAGGAGTCACCCAGGAAGGCTTCTCCGATGAGAGGTAACCAGCACCGGCAGGAGGGAGGCGAGCCCCGAGCCGCTCCGGCTGCCTGCCCTGAGTCACCTCGGGAGCCCCTCCTTGGTCTCCCGCCCAGATGACTAAGGATGATGGGGAAGGGGACGGCAGGGAGCTGAGCGCCCCACGGCAGCGGTTTCACAACGTGAGACGTCTGTGGGCCATGACTGCGAGCTGCTTAAGCCCTCAGGAAAACACGGAGGAACAATTTCCAAATTGTTTGGGAGTGATCGTAGCAGCTTCCCCGGGGCAGCAGCTAAGCGCTCCTTCGCAGCTGCTGCTCTCAACTGTCTCTGGGCTAATTCTTAAACACAGGAGTGGGCCCACGGATTAGCTGCAGAAATTATCTCAGTTCCATCCCAGACACATCCATCCCGTGAGCCATCATCCTCCCTTTTATGCAAGCTACTGTCTTTTCTCCAAGAACAAGAAGGGAGGGGTGAAATGGCTTATTGTTGATTGTTATCATAGTTTTATGATGTCTTACTGCCCTCTCAGCCATCAGATACCACTCTGTCTTCCCACCCGACCACTCATCTTGTGCCTGCAGAATCATAGCAGTCGCTTTGGGCTCTGCAGTTGCGTAGGTCTGACGCCACCTCTCCTCAAAAAGAGATCGGCCGACCACCCCTCTCCATCTCCCTCATCTCTGGAGGGATGGTCGGTCTGTTTCAGAGACACCCTCCCTGAAAGAGCAGCAGCCTTCTCCCAGGCCGGCTGGGTGCCCCGGTGAGGAATGCTGACAATCTGCCGTCCGGGAGCGGAGCTGTCAGCGTTACTTCCCTACTGCTGAGCCCTCAGTCATCACTTGCGTGAAGGATAAGTATGCAGCCCGCTGCCTTGTGACAAGAGCTGTGACTCTGTTTAGGAGCCAAGCACTGGGAACGAGTACCAGGGAAACGTGGCTTAGTGGAACAGGAAATATTAACAACCCGTGATAAAAACGGAAAAAGCGGCCAGTAGACGTCTAACTCGGTTGGAGGCACCGCTCCATGACTGGCTAAGAGTAGTGACAGCCCCCTCAAAAGAGCCAATAAAAGAAATAGCTTTTCTACTTCAAGGCTGACTTTTAGAAGAATGGAGCAGTTTCTCTCATGTTTGCCTGCTACAAGAAAAGCCCCTAGCAAGGTCATCTGCATATTGCAGTAACTGCTGGCACAGGAAAGGGCACGGAGGAGTTTTCAGCTCCACAGACGGTTTAAGGGGCTGTTGCGAAAGCCCACAAAGATAGACTGACACAGCTCCCTCACCCTCCAGCAGTGGCTTAGGATAAGGCGGTTGTCTATGAGCTACTACAGCCTTGTGCATCAATCAGTTCTTTCTGGTGGGACAAAAACATTTGATGGGGATAAGCGTTTCTGGCTAAGAGTATTTCTGTCAGAACTCCTAATTTCTGGCTGAAATGGTCAAGTGATAGCGGAATGGTAGGAAGAAGAAAGTTATTCCCCTCCCTTGTTTCTCACATGTTTTAGTTAAGGCAGTTAGCAGGCTGGAAAAGCTGCATTAATGCTGGATTCGTATCTGTACAGTCCTTTCAAGTTGTTAGGGGACTGATAACCTCTCCTTGTCCTTGTAATCCACAGTACATAGAGGAGCTTAATCGCCCCGGAAATGGGTAACAACTCGCAGATCCCTTCACTCCTAGTACACTGCTGTTTGCACAACGCCTCGTGCTGGGAATGACCAGAATCTGATTTAATAATCTGAAGATGTCCAAAGACTCTGCTAAATCCCACGTGAAACGTAAAAGTTTTGTCTTGCTCTTATCTCCACCAGACAAGTAGCTGCATCACACGATTTTTTTAAGGCTGGAACTTACCTGTTTGGGTCTCCGTCCAAGGACCTGTGGCACTGGTGGGGGGCTTGGACAGTGTGTTTGCAGTTGGCTCTAAGGAAGGTGACTACCAAGCAGAGAAAGTGAAGTAGCCTCGGCTTTGAGAGGCAGCGCTTCTCACGCAGGGACAGGGACCCTTTCTATGGATGGAATGCTGCTCTGTCTCCCAAGGCACGACCTTGGGCAGGCGGCACGGGCTCTCCGGTCCCGAGTTTCCTCTTCTCCAAAACAGATATGATATACAAGTGGGCTGAGAGCCTTGCAGAGAGGTGCTATCGCTGGTACAGGGAATTATCATCCCCAGGCCCGGGTCCAACGCACACAGCAATATGAAGGAGAGCTGTTCCCTCAAAGGACCCTGGCTCTGGCACCCAAGCCAAGAACAGGCTGGGTTTGTTCTCCGAGTTGCAGGTTCACTGCTGTTACTACACACCGCACTTTTACCTTTGTAAATATGGCAGTAGGTGCAAAAGAGCCCGAAGGCTGAGTGACAAAACCCAACAAAAATTACAGTTAATGAAATAATCCCCTCCTTAAGAGTATATGACCCAATTCTTGAGCCTCCTGCGAGTTATAATCAAAACCATATGTACAGTCATAAATATCAGAAATATTTACAAAACACTGACAAGATCTTAAAAACAAAAGCAGTGATTTCCTCATCTCACTGGAAGCATTACAAAACGTGGGGTAAATTGTCTCGTTTAAAATATTCTGCTGACCACAGAGCGTTGTATGCTTCATTGTAATGGTTAGTCATTCTATATGTATTTACTGGTTTGGTCGATCTACTATGGCTGGTTACAAACTATTGCAGGACAAAGATTATGAAGTAGGGTCAATAAAAATTTTGTTTATGCAAAATCCATTGTTGTCATAGCACAGTTTTACACAAAAGGTAAATCAAACCCTCATCCAAACAACCATTTCCCCTGCCCTGGCAGCTGGCATCGCTAGAGACATCTAGCAGAATGACTTGGAAGGGCTGTAAAATTGGCCAATTTAAAGTGTCTGTGATGAGTCTATACTGGCGCAAATGTCTCTGCTTTGATGTTTTTCTAAAAACCCAAACAAAACAAAACAAAAAATCCCAAGCACTTAAGCATAGAAGCCTCACCTCTGGCTTTGCCTACAGAGTCTCCTAAGGAAAACTTGCAGGTGCTGCAACCAAACCGGGCTGTTGACGCAGAGCACGAGCTTCACGGGGGTGCCAGCTAGCAATACCACCTCATTTCCCAGCGCCTCACCCAGGAGCTGATGCCCTTTTCCTTGTCAGCTCTGTGTGTAGCATTAGGCCAAGACCCCACAAGTAACTGAGCCCCATCGTGAGGTCCCAGGCAGCTCCCAGGTCCTTCGGGTGTCAGGACACCTTGAGGGGGTTCAGCTTTTAGCAGGACTCAAAGCCACCATCTTTTGGTCTGCCCATCTTCAGCGCAGAAGGCACACACTACTCACAGCCTTGCTTCCTAACAGCTGTGCTGTGTTTCCAGGGTTCTTACCTTACACATCAAAAATCTCCCACTGGCAAGATAGAACAAATGTTATCAAACACCCATAATACTGTTTATAACTTTATAAATTTGAAATATGCCTTTTTTTTAAAAAAAAAAAAAAGACTTGACAGTCTTCACAACAGTTGATTTAAAAAAAAAACAAAATACGGGTAGGTGAGGAAAGTCATTTAGGCACTTTTTAGGAAGGACTGAGATACTCCTGTTTAGAAACAGGCAGTCAAAGAAGTAAAGGCTTTGGTTTAGTTCTGATGTGGGTTCAATTACAAAGAAATTTGTTCCATTTAAGTTGTGCTGTGGATTCAATGATATTGCAAGGAACTGTTCTGGTCTAGATTTCTTTTCAGAGGGGAAAGATGACATTTAGATTGGTGGTCTCTCATATTTTATTTTGCTTGGAAGACACAGGCATTATTTGATCTTCTTATTCCTCTCCTCTCATTTCATCGGAAAAGATGAAAGACCAGAATGTCAGCGTTATCCTAATCACACACCATCACAACTGGCACAGATTATAGGCAAAAGTCTTGCTTCTGGGGTTTTGTTCCTGGGTTTTCTAAACAGAAAAAAAGAAGCAGCCACCATTTTGCAAATGGTCAAAATCTGTCTTAGTCTAGAAAAATTCCTGTTGATTTCAATGAATTTTGAATCGGGCCCAAATTTTATCTCTGTACCTTGCATTGATTTCTGAGTTCCAGCGTTCTTCCTATCCTACTTTGGATCAGAAAAAACTTTGAAGAAAACCCTATTAAGAGAATATCCCCCACCAAGAAAATAACAGCCCAGTTTCTAGGACCATTTCACACGTACCATGAATATGTAAGCAGCCTTATTTTATATCCTTTTAGTCAAAACTTAAAGCAGAGAAACACATTTTCAATACACCTTTATAAAGATATTGCCATTGATGCAGGAGCAGAAACAATGACAAATTATTAAATTCTTGTTCTACTATATTTATGCCCTTACAGAGATACTTATTTATCGCTGTCATTAAAAGCTCATAAGGGACACCTCTAAAAGCTGTGAGCGACAGTAGGCCCTTGAGTAGACAGTAAATCCACAGATGCTTAATTGGCTTCTCAAAGCTGCCGAGCACCAGCACTTGTGAGAGAGAGGTCAGCTCTTTAAGCCATCGTCTGTGTATCAAATATTAAGTTCAAATGCCCACATTTTGGATGTTTACTATCGCAAAGAGAGCTTGTACTTGTCACAGCAATAGCCTTCTTAGGGAAGGGGTTACCGACATCTCTCCAGCGAAGGCAAACAGCACCAGTAAGTCTAGGTCAATGCACACTGTGCCAATAGTTATTACACTTTCAGAAGATGCTTAAAAATGAGGACCTGCTGCGATACCAACACACCTCAGGGGAGTTCCAGGCATCCAAATGGCCGCAGTTCTGCGGAGATCCCAAAGCAGCAGAATTCATCACTCATTTTTCTTGCCATACCTCCTTGCTTGTCCCACGAAGCTAGAAGAGAATGGGTCGGAGGATACGCCGAATGGTGGAAGTGTTCTTTCTGGACTACGTTCAGATTACTTGAAATTCAACCACAGTGCTTCAGATACATAAAAAAAGAGCAACATGGCATTAAAGCTTCATTTTAGATTCCTAATGTCACACAGAGTGAAGCATTCACCAGCAAAGATTATGAGCCTGAAGTCCGTGTCCCAAAGATCTGTTGTACGTGGACTGTGACACCAAGCGGAGTATTACTGAAATTAGTCAGACTCGGTGTGGGTGCTTACACATCACACACAGCAAGAAGCAAATCTGAAGACCCTGAGCCTCATAGCTGTGCTGTGTATAAAGATTAATTGGAGGTATACCTTCGGAAGGTATCCACACAGGTTCAAACCGCTCCTCTTAGGGCCTTAGATTGAGCTTGAGACATCGGAAAAGCTTACATCAGGCTTTGATCATAACGGATAGCCCACCAAACAACCAGTCTTCCAACATATCGAGAGCTCTTTCAATAGATACCTCTTTATTTGAAATGGAATGCATCTTGAAAAATACGAAAAATAAATCACATCTCTCAGAAATCATTTATGAGTCATATTTACACACAATTTTTTTTTTTTGATGACACTGGCATTTCTGCTCACAATAAGATATGCTAGAAAACATTTGGTACATCACTGCAGCTATAATTCAGAAGCTGGCATTTGCATATCATGAGCCTTAAAAACGAGGAATTACTTCAGGATGTCACAGAGACAACATCCACTTGATCTTCCTTTTCCCCCAGTTTCTAAGTTTTCTTGGTCACCACAGCTTGAATTTTCTTGCTGAATCTGCCCCTTAATAACTTTTTTTTTATTAACACATGTAATTTTGACCTCTTTATGAGCTGACTGTCCACACTTTTGCTATCTATACCAAGCATTTGCCCGTGTATCTTTTACTGGCTATTTTGTTTATTCTCTAATGAATTTACTTCAGCCACATGCTGTTGGCTTTTTTTCTTTTTTTTTTTTTTTTTTTTTTGTGTAAGGGGATGGACAACCTAATTTCTTCCCTTGCAAAGCTCCAATAGCTTCGAGCATGATCTGCTGGACCTACTTTCATAGCCGTTGCTTACAAGGCAGTGACAGACATTATTTAACCAAGTAGCTCCAATGGAGACTATGCAGTAGTAGAGGGGCAAGCTAAAAAAAGCCCAGAACTACCTCATTTATAACATCAAACAATTTCTTGGTCTAAAATTACTGCCAGTCCAAAAAAAAAAAGAAAAAAATACCCGTGGAATTTAGAGCGTGAGAAAGTTGTCAGACTGTCCACATCAGACAATTTATCCTTATTTATACTGACATGGCATGAGCTACATGGTCCCACTGTCCCCAGGGGACCCCAGCCAATTTGTTCCCATTCAGTTTCCAGGAGCCAGTCCGGCGGCACAAGGGGGAGGTTTGACCCTCACACCCATCCCACCAACTTAGGCTGCAGGCACAGGAGCAGCTCGGGGGGGGGGGGNCACACTAAGAGTTTGGCTGACACCAACGTTTTTAAAAAGGTAACACAGCAGACAATGACAACCAGCAAAAGTTTGTCGGTGAACTGCATCAGTCCAAATGGTTTTGAGAGCATCCTTCAGACCAACTTAAAACAAGAAACATAAGGTGAAAGCGGGACATTGACCTTGAACCGGTGAAAAAGAGCAGCAAATTCAAAATGAAAGGCCTTTTCTCAAACCTTAATGTCAATCATATCACTAAAATTGTTGTACTTCATTTTCAAAGTACAAATACTTCCAGAAGAGCAGTAAAATTTCAGCTTTATACATAGACTTTTGTGGCATGCAGGGGTTTGCACCCACTGAGGACAAGATTATCTGCCTCTCCTAGAGAAATACGCGTCTCTGATCGCATAGGAACTAATTTTCATCAATTACATTTATCCTTCAGTAGGCTAAGACGTATTTTAGTAGGTGAGATATCAGCGATACGTCTGTACATCTGAAAAGGTGGATTAGTTACTCAGCAAACTGTAATTAATGACTCTAAAGAGAGGAGCCAAATTACAAATTACAGTCTATTTTGCGAGTCTTTGACTAGCTCATTAGAGAATCCCCTTGCAGCTCTAACATCCAAGCATTAGCAGAATGATAATGGCAGACGTACAGAGATGTGGAAATTGGCTATTATGATTGCCAAGACAGCGAATCTAATCCTAGAAGATGCAGGGCACCTTCGATTTCAATTAGTCTCAAAGTAATAACTTTGTTAGGACAGCTGTAATCTACCACCCCAAGCTCGTCACGCAACCTTGTCAAGGGCCAGATCGGAAAGAAACGCTCAGGAGTCACCACAGAGGACCATCGAGGTCCGGGCTTTAATCCCGCACCACAACGTGTTTCGCATATCTAGCTACGCGACTCCCATCCCTGGGGTCAAGGAGCAAGAGAGGAGGGCTAAAAGAGAACTCTCCTTACAGGACCGAGCTTAAGCTCAGGGTGCAGGTGTCAGAGAGGGACTGTCACGAGCAGCAGCCGATTCCCAGATCTTCCTTTGAGTGTCACTTCAGTCTTTTGCTTTAAACACTTAGAGAACCAGCTTGAACCAGGAACGTGAGGCTTTTGCAGTCAAGCTACACCTCAGTTACACAAACAGAAGAGTCCTGGATGTGTGGCTTTAAAAGATTTTGTTTATGCTCGTGTAACTTGTAAAGGGGCCAAAAGCCGTTTTCCTCGCTGCGCTAGTTAAAATAAATAGCTCCCAGGCTGCAACCCTTTACCTTGGACCAGAAATAATGGGCCACATTGCTCCATCCCCACTTATGACCTCCCCCGCTCAATTTAAACCAGAGCAGCCAGGCTGTAGCGGCACACAACCCAAAATCACCCATCGCCCGAAAGGTCCCTGCCCCAGAGAGCACACCGTCCTGCGCCCGGCTCCCTCCTCCGCACCGGGGCGAGCGGCTCCAACCCGCTGTCGCCAGCATTGACAGCCAAACTCCCGCTGACTTCTAAGAGGCAGAGGAAGACGCACCAGCTGTGCAATTAGCCCTTTGTTTTTCCAACTTCGCGGCTTCGTCAACATTTTTAGAGGCGAGATCGCACGCCCCTCTCAACATCTGACAGTGCTAAACACCAAAATTAATCTAGTTCATCTCAGCAAGGGAGCAACTTTCTCCTTATGAAAACTGTGACCAAAATAATCCGTTTGCAGGCTAAGAGGCGGATAAGATGGATTTTAAACTAGGGGCTACTTTAATGCAAGACATTTAAAAGCCACCATGAAAATTCAACACAGGTGGAGATCCCGGAGGGCTTACAAACCGGCCGTGCAGGGGGAGCCCTGAACTTGGACACTAAGAAATATTTCTAAGCTCAGCTCCAGCCCTCCAGCCCAGGAGCAAACACATCCGATGGGCTACTGGAATCCCGCTGCGATTCCTGCATCGCAAAATGAAGTCGGTCAGATTCCGCTCCACTCCTACGTTAAACAAATGAGTTTTAATCTGCCGAGTAACAATCAACATCGCTTTTTTTGAATAACCAAGAGCGTGTAAGATTTTATCATCTTCTACCACGTGTGTGTTTCAAAAGAAAATAATTTAAAGCCCAGACTGCAATTGATGTTCTCACTAAAGAGTTTTCATATGCAGTATGGGGTTCAGCCAAATTCCAAACCACACATCACATTTTCCATGTTAGTGTAAATACAGTGCATTTCGGGTAAAAACGGAAAACTCTTTTGTCAAATTGCACACGGCCAAACTACACAGAACTTTTTAGTTCCTTTACGGAGCTAACGTACACGTCATTTTTTCCTTTGTTTTTTTTGGATACGGCCTACATTCAGAAATGTCTTGCAAACAAGCCTTTAAAAAAAAAAAAAAAAGAAAAACGCAAACAACCAAAAAACAAACAACCCTAATAAATAAAATAAAATACATTAAAATAGAGTTACAGTACGTCAAGTCTCCTAGAAGTCCCATCACACCAAAGGATCCTTCCCAAGGTTCATAAATAATAGATTTGAAATGCTTCTCGGCACCGAGGGCGGCAAAGCAGCAGCAGCTCGCTGGGGTTCAGGTTGTTGAGCCGCTTCTCTCCATGTCTACCTGCATCTCCGGCGTTTGCCCACTTTCTGATCAACCGAAGTAGGTCCGCAAGGAACGCGCTCCGTCCCGCTTCCCCCAAGCGCTTCGTGAACTTCACCTGCAATAAGACAGCACACAGGGCAGCCGGTGAGTCGAAACCTGCCCGCACCAGCTTTATCCCCGCCGGCAGCCGCGCTGCGGGGCCGCCTCCAGCCCCGGGGGAACCGCGGGGCGGCGACGGGACGGGGAGCGGGAGCGGGGCTCGGCCGCTCCGGCGGGCGGAGAGGAGCCGGTGCCGGGGGCCCTACCTGCCCTAGGCGGAGTTGGATGCGCTGCGGAGGCGCGGGCCGTGGGGCTGCCCCAGGTGCTGCTGCTTCTGGCGGGTGGAGCGGACGGCGAGGATGGCCTGGCGGTTCTTGTACTGCACCATCTGCAGCGTGATCGCCGCGTTCCAGCCCTGCTCCTGCGCGCACCGAAAGTCGATCTCCTTCCCCTCGGCCATCACCACCGTGAAGTACACGTACTTGCCCTTCCGCTCCACGCAGTCCACCGTCTTCATGTTGGAGAAGTGAAGCTCCTTGATCTTGGCCGCCGGCTCGGCCGGCAGCGGCTGCTGCGGCGGCGGCGGCGGCTGCTGCTTGGGGGGGATGAGGAGCAGCCCCTCCTCGGTGAGGATGCAGCGCTTCTTCTTCCAGAGCTGCA
>VZSZ01008814.1:474685-514481 GCA_013398815.1 Ibidorhyncha struthersii
CAGGGATTAACGCTCGTTGGATCGCACCGGGGCGTCCCAGCAGTATTTGTTTAGAGCCGATTTCCTCAACCTGCCTTCCCCCCGCGCCGTGGGGAACGGCAAAGGGCTCCCCTCTGCGTGGTTTTGATTCGAGTCCAATAAAACCGGTGCCGATTTTCAGCAGCACCCTGATATTTAAACGGTCACCGCTCCGCTGAACAAAGGCGAGGGCCTGACACGCCATCGCGTACGACAGCTTTGTCCCCGCTCTCCAGCACTGCTCTCCACCGTGCCGGGGAGAAGCACCTTCTAATGTACACACGTAACACATCCGTACTCTGCAGCGGTTTAAGTAATGCCTGAAGAAAGCAAGTATCCATATCGCTTCCCAGAGGAAACACTGCGAGCTCAGTACTTGGAAATCTTAGAAGTAGACTAGGGAAAACCACCACCAAACTGGCAAACAGCGAGGGCCACTGTTCTTGCTATTCTTTGTTGCCACACATTAGGGGAGAATCCAAACAGTAAGCTAAGGTTAGTTTTTCAATTCATTTATTTGAGTAGAAAAGTAAAGGGAGCTAAGGTTAAACTATTTATTTTAAAGTCCTTTGATGTATTAGATGTAAACCAAAAGCCCACATAATTGAATTTGGCTGACAACACCAATGCCAGCTGAATGCTGAAAATTTCATAATATGTTTGAGAGAACTGGGTTTTTTTAAACTTGTATTTTTTACATGGCCACAAAAACCACAAAGCTCCTCACAATAAACTTGGTAACTAGGAAGCAGGTCATGCTATAGCACAGGTCAGTGGGAACACATTAGAAAAAAAAAAAAACATCTATATTAATGATAGCTTTAATGGCGTTTCTCCCTGATAACATTTCAAAAGGGATTTCCACTTACAATCCTTTCCTCTTGAAGTTCAAAGTTAATTTTGATAAATTGCCCAGAGGTAAACAATTAAGGTAAAGGCAATTACAATTATTTAGTTGTTTTACCTTTCCTGAGGTAACTGGAAGACACTCAAACCAGTAACAAAGGCAACTTGCTAGCCACAAACTGAACAAAAAAAAGGGGGATTAACATCTTAAACATCCATTTATCTCATGAATAGTCCCTTCTCCTTGGAGCTTAAGATATACACTACAAGATACAGTGCACTCTCACAAACATCTTACACCAGTTTTAACAAAGGCACACATTAGTTTCCAAGAGATCTGAACACCATTTGCCACTGAATCTGGAGTGCAGTGTCATTTGAACCGAAATTCCCCAGCACAAATATCTGCACCTCCAGCTGCTGGTGCACACACAAGGAGCCTCACACACAGCTTGAGCGAGATGAGACACCTCCTGCCTTTGCACCCGATGTCTTTTGCACCTACTTCTTCACTCCTGATTATATGCATCGCATGAGCAGAGACTTAATTTTGAAATTGCCAAACTAAAACATAAGCTGGTTGAAACACATTCACCTATATCAAACAACCTAATTAAAATACTGTGTTTATGTAAGGCATAGGACATTGACCTAAACCTACAGATGACTAATTTCTAATAATTCACCTGTTCAGGTTTGGCTGCTGCTCCATTGCCGTAAACGAGTAGCCATTTGCTTCCAAGTAAACGCACTAATCAGGAGTATGGAAACTTGCCTTGGACTTAAGAATTCCACATGTTATTCTGTAACAAGCATCTGAGAACTTTTTCCCCTCTGAACATTGCACTGTAACACTTAAAGACATTAACATATAATCTATATGTATATATTTTAATGTGAGCCTTTTTGTTTCTTCTCAGTGCTAATAGTAATTTATAAATAACCAAAGGAAAAAAGTGAGACCCAGGTGGAAGGCCAAGGATTTTCACTGAATACACAGGAGAAAGGGACTAAATTCTAAATTCATTCTACTTCAGCCTTCCATGGCATCAAGTCCTCTGAAGTGTTGAATGTCAGATTTTCAACGCAACTCTGAACACTGATGAACATACTCTGCTAATGTAGACTCACAACGACAACTGTTTATTCCTGGTGAAATTCACCCAAGCATGTGAAGTGAACATGCAAAACATCCATTTAAACTTGTACTCTGTAAGCCAACAAATATTAACAGCCATTTAAAATACACGCCACTTGACCAAAACCACCAGACCAGTCACAACCTAGGAGACTAGGGTAAGATGAAATACTGACAGCTTCATGGTAAAAGAACAAGATATCCCGATTTAATCGTGCAGAATTTGGCAATGAAGAATAACAAACTTTATTTTCCTAGATGGAAGTCAAAACTGAACTTCCAGAAATGTTTCTTACATTAGTATTTTGAAAAGCCACATTCACCACAGCTAAGCACACTACATATCCCACTGAGATTCTACTTTTTTTCTTTAAATATATATTTAAACCACTGCAATTACATTAAATGTTCCATGTCTGCTATTGAAGTCTCACTAAATACTGTGCAGGTCCTGCATCTGTTCCTCCTGAAATACCTGATGTGCAGATGCCTCCTACTGTCAAACCTCAAATACTACAACCTGAAAAAACACCGAATCCAGTCCTTGAAAGTTTTACATCTGAGATCGATTTATTCCTTATTAATTTTTTCCTTTGCCATGTACAAAGTTGATACTGGTAACAGAAATGTTTGGTTGTTAAATACACTGGTCTCCTATATATTAAGCTCCATAACTTAGACTCAAGTTATTGAAATTTTGTATGTGTAACCTTAAAGAGTAATTACGGTAAGAGTAATTAAAGTATTCTTTTTCAACCCTGAGGCAAGTTAAACATTGTTGTAGGAAGTCACTGTGAAAGACTAAAAAGTCCACAATTTTACTAGTGTTCTCCTGGGTAATGAATCTGCAGACAGCAGTTTCTTGACACCAACTATTAATTTCAAAGGGATGCTAAACCTATCTTGAATGACAACCCTTAATCATCATAATTTCTTCCCTTACTGAGAAGTTGCTAAAACAGAAAAAATGTTAAGGAAACCTAAAGGAAGCACAAGCTCGTCACTGCTAGACAGAAGGAAAATGAGGAAAAAAAAATAGTCAAGATTTGAGCAATACATGACAAATAGATGTGCTGCAATATGCTATTAAAGCAATTAGACAATAAGTGGCTTCTTCTTAAAGTATTTTCTTGACCTTTACCATCTTCCAGTGATTTCACTGGAACTTGCTGCTGACCAGACACCGGAGGACTGAACCTGTGACCTGGGGGGATTCCTGTGAAATTCCTGTAAGATTCTTGTGAATCGGGAATCCTCAAACCAGGACACAGGAATTTTACAAATTCCATCTCACCAATACACGTGCGTACTCCACAGTAAAACAGGCACAGATAGATGGGCAATTTACCATAACTACCAACCACATTTCACCGGGCCTTAGCGTTCCCTATAACCCATGGCAGTACCAAATGAAGGAACTCTGTGCAATGCACAAACTACTGGCGTTACAGCTGCTCCAGCCTGGCTCTTCCAGACTCCCTTGCACTTCAGAGATAGCTGCCTTCTAAAATATTAAAAAGCGCTTAGGTGCACATTGCAGAGCAAAGCCAGCCTGTAAGAGGGTTTAAGTGACCTGATGTTTCTTAGATTTGATCACCTAGTGCTGAGTAAAACATGCTGCGAGTTCAGCACATACTGACTGCTTTCATCAGCTGCAGGGTAAACCTAAGTTTGGGCAGATACTTGCAACACTTGAGCATACAGAAGCACAGCTCACAGCCGCTACATTGAGGAGCCAAGTCCCCTCTGCAGCTGCAGAGACAACTTTTCTTGTCAACTCAACACACTTTAGTCAGATACCTGTGAAAACAACGAGCACCCTTCTGCCAGATGCCCGCACTCCTTGTGCGCCCACTTCTGCTATACACCAAAGCAGACCCAAACGGGAAATAGCTTATCTTCTGCTTGGTGTGCTCTGTCTCATCTGCTTTGCTTGCTCTAATTTTCCTACAAAAGCTGAGACACAGGCCACATGTGGAAGACTACTAGGTGCAAGCAGAGGTCTAACAGGAGGATTTAAAGAGTGACAAAACAAATCTTGTCCAACATGCCATGTGGACAAACTTCCAGCTTCTCTTGATAGTGTACAGAAGTAAGACTTACTATTTCCAGTAGATGGATTTATGTTTGCTTTAGGTAAGCAGTAGCAATTAAAAGTCATTACTTCAACACCCTCTCGAAAGTTTGCAGGGAACCAGCGCATCTCAAACAGAACTAAGCTGTTATTAAGAAATGAAACTGAAGGTGTGGTAGTAACAAATTCTGACCTGTACAAGAAAGAGTTGGATTGGAGGAGGCTGCATCTGCACAGAATGAAGGAGGAAGCACTGTAGAGCTGAGTCCACCTACTCCAATGTCTGTGCGGTTCCAGCCCCAACCTAGCAGGCTATCAAGGCTGTTACATACAGAAATGCCTTCATTATCAAACCGTCCCCTTTGTACTGAGGGGTTTAGCATTTTTTTTTTTTTCCTTAAACCACTGAGAATGCCACAGTACGATCCTCCTGCCCAACACAAGGCATTTGAGAAAACTGCTGCACAGACAGCTTTGGAAATAGGAAATCTCTGGCAGACAAGCTAATCATCCACTTGTATACAAGTTCCCTATCAATTTCCGAATCAGGTCTACAACAATGGGCCTTAAAACACAGGGAAAGTCTAATTACCATCTTGAAGGCAAAGATGAACACATTCAATTCCTTCAGTCTTCTATATTCTGCTGGTTGGGTTTTATTTGTTTGGGTTTTTTCCCCCCCATTTAATAAGTAAAAACATGTCAAAATTACACTATCTGCTATATAGCTTAGGAAACATCCGTTCCAAGAATCCAACTAAGAATCTGAGCTTATGAAGCTAGTTAGCAGTAGGAGACATTGGTAAGATGTGTTGCTACACCTACTGTTTAAATGACCCAAGGTAACATTTCTAACTGCACCTGACACTCACTCTTCTCCAGAAAGTAGAACTTGAGAATGCTATGCTTAAATCTGGTCTACTACTTTATTTTAGGATACTATATTAACATACATGTATATTCTTACCATTAACAAAATTATAGCAGACAGGAAAACTCTTTAGTGCTAACATAGTCTAATCTACATTTGCTGAAAGCATAGAATTACCAAGAAGCATTCCTCTCCATCAAGCATAAGCTCTGAGCACCCTTCCCTCTCATCCAAAGTCTCAGTTAATTCTCCTACCTTTTTCCTCACCAACCCCTGCATTTATTCCCCAAGATAATTCTCCCTTCAATACAGCAAGCAAAACTGGACAGAAGACATTACTTACACAAATCTTAAGTTTTGGTGCAGTACTGCAACAACTGACCAAGAAATCCTATTTCAGCAACAGATTTTCTTAGACTGAACTTGTTAACAAGGTGACTTATCTTCCTCAAATACTAAACGAACAGTTTTCTCTACAGCTAGTATAAATCCATGAGAAGCAAAAAGAACGAGTCACAATACTCCAAACAATGTTGAAAGTTTAATGTTCCTGCTACATACTGCCTTTCAGAATTGCTAAACAAGAGTGTTGTTGATCACAAAACTATGTTAAGCACCAAAACAGTTTTTATTTAATGGGTGCCAGAAGAACTGGCACCTCAATTTGTGTGATTATATCCTTCCTTTTGCTGCAGTCTGGAGACTGCTGCAAAGAACTGCTGATTTAGAACTATCAAGTCTAGAGAGAAGCTTACCAAAATCTGTTGAATGAGATGGATTCATGGCTCTGGATCTTGCAGGCTGCAGGTGAGCTTTGACATCTACCAACTTGCCTTTTCAAATATTGTGTCCCATTGTATGATACAAAGATATTAATGAAAAAGCAATTGAAACACAAGCCAAATTTAAGAATAGTGACTTCGGAAATTCATTGGACAACTTTTAATGGTGCTTTCTCCTTTTAAGATACAGTTGCCAGATGCTGTCAGTAAAAATGGGCTAGATCTAAGTAAGGACTTCAGAGACTTCTCATGTCCCAAAGTATGAGCCCCAAAGCCGTGTATTAACTACTGCTCAAGCTCATAAAGTACCATCAGTTTGTTCTCCGCATGCCCTGAAGTTTAAGTTCAAACTTAACTCTGGGAGATATTCAGAGAAGAGACCAAGTGAAACCCAAACCCCTGGCAGGGTCAGTGCCTCAAATAAGCATACTGTGTCAGGATTTATATCACAAAAACACAACCACAACTACTTTAACACACAGCTACCAGTGAGTGTGAAGTTAACCTTTCATTATGCTATTTTTCTATGCTATGATCTATGCATTACCTAAAAAACACCAAAGAGCACAGCTTCGACAGTAATGTTTTTATATACAGCTATAGATAAGAAGAGCTCTTTCTGCCAAATCCATAAATATCTGGAGAAGAAAGATGAAGCCTGACAGGGATTCTGAAATGAAACAGTGTGGTATTTAAGCCTTCAGGGATTTTTTAAAAACAAACAAACAAACAAAAAAAACCAGTTTGGTCAGAGCACATCAGACCTTCCTCTCTGGGGGGGCTGAGGATTCAGAAGGGCACTTGCAATAAGCTTCATTCTGTATTACTTACCCTCCAAGCAAGAGACATGCTAGAGAAACTCTTCCACCAGCCCCATCCTCATGTGGCTGTTGCCTCCTGCTTGCCTTGCTCTTTTCAAAGCTTTAACCCTTTATGGCTAACTCGGTGTATCAGTGGCAAGAAAAAACAAAAAAACAAACCAGTAGCTACTGCTGGCTGGACACTTCTTTCCAACCCTACGAGGACCTTCCTGTCCCTCAAAACATTAGCTGCGTACTTGCTTAGGAGATCAGAACTTCTCCAGTTATGTAAAGGACAAGAGGGCACAGAGTACAGTAGCATCTTACTGACTGGGTGTCCTGGTTTGAGGTAGAACAAAACCATTTCTTTTCAGTAATTTTACTTTTCAGCTAAGTCTCTTCTAACTGATTGTACTCTCTGAAATTAACTCAAATTGAAGACATCACTTCATAGTCCCTTCAAGCTGAGAGCATTCAAATCCACATCTCAAGAACACCTCCACTGCTAGGCTAGAGGAGAGGTCAGTATGAGAAAGACCTTCAGCTCGTATGCGTCCACTGACGACGAACATCCAATATGGATAAAGTACGAACCAGAACGTGCAAGCATAACTGCAGTGAACAGAACATTAGGTAAGGAGACAGGAATTCCTTGGGGTTTGTTTCCTCCTCTGTAGATGCTTCATACAGTGGGTACAAACTAGAGTACAACTAAGTGTTTTAGCACTCCCTTAGGCTGCAGGGCAGATTTTGGTCAGGGTAACCTAACAACAGACTGGGAATCCAAGGCACCTTTCTTGGCTCCAGATTTCATAGTAGTAACCAATGCCTTAGAGTCAGGCACAGCAACATCAAAGTCCTTTATCAGATCTAGCCCCACTTCTAAAAACTTGTCTTCTCCAAAATGGCAATGTTGACCAATCACCAAAACATCTAGCTCAGATTCACAAGTATCACACTGCAAGTGGAAAATACGGATCAAACTTTCCAAACTATTGTGTTCATTGTTAAAGTGCCATATAATTTAATTTTCAGTAACTCTCAACTTTTGTATCTAGTAAAAAGTGAACTGCAGCATGAAAGATAGGCCTTACCAGTTTACACATGCAAATACACACATCATAATAAAACAAGACTAGCTTCTGAAAATACTAGGTTTTATTCACACCCCAGTGGTAAACAATAACCTTAATATGATGACTAGGTTTCTTTTGTAGATCACTATGTCACATAAAATACAAAACCCATAGCATAAACAAGCTGACAGTTATGAATGTTTAATGTGGTCTCATTGGAAATTAAACAAGTTATACTAGTCTTCTCAAGTAGTCAAATTCAAAATGCATCATCATCTCCTAGTTAGTACAAGTCACTGCCATTTCTATAACAAAGTAATGAAGGCACAGCTAGTGCAAGCAGACTTAAACCCGTTCAGACTACTGGGCTGAAAAATACTTTGGTTGGTTCTTCAGGAGAGAGTTTTCTCTAAACAAATATTGGTCTCAGTTAACAGTTCTGATAATCTTCACAGCTGCAGTCTAATAGCTACATGACAAAGACTTCACAAGAACCAAACTATGTAGCAATGAATTACCATTCATGCTTTAAGGGATTTACTGCATTCTACATATTGGCAGAAAATTATACTGTTAAAATGCTAGGTAGATTGAACCCACATTTTAAACTGGTTCTTATGTGTTTGATTTTTTTTTTTAACAAATTGGTTACTTAATTCTACCAAGATACAAAACATAAGGCTGTAAGTAACTAATAGTTGTGTTTAGGCTATTACAGTGCAGGTAATCCTCAAGGCCACATACACACTGCTTCACTGCTGCTTGCATTCTGCTGGGTTTTGATCCTTCTGTTGAGGAAAAAAAGGAAATATCAGTTTATAGATATCAGTGTTTTAAAAGAGCTACTAACATTGCTACATATACTTTCTCAAGTTCCAGTATTCAGGTTCTTCCTTCACCTTTTCCCTTAAACTAATTGCCTAGTATTAGTAGTACCACTGTCTTTGGGTGTGGCAACATCCACAATGCATTTATTTTGGCTTTGTTGGGGCATAGGTATATGCAAAAAATATATAAATATACACATTTACAAAATTCTCTTCCGAACTAGTGTGGTGGGATACTCTGAAAGACACCAAAACTGGAAAAAGGAAGAGGAGAGTTATAGTAACAAACAACCCATCTCAGATGAATCATCGAGGTCTTCGACACAGTTTGAGGCAAAAGAAACTTCCTGTGGGCAGTAACAAGGGCACAGCCTTGCTCCAGAAGCCACCGTAGAGCAGTGCTATGAAACACCAAATCACGGTGTGTTCTTAACACTCTGGAAACATCTTTTGCAATAAATTCCAGTTGTTATAAGATTTCAGCATGGAAAATTTCTTCTGTTATATAGAAACAGACAACCAACGATATCTCACAGTAACATGGGAATTTAAGGAAAAGGCTTTTTGGGGGCAGAGTTCGGCTGTAAGTTTTACTCCATTACTTGGTCCGGACAGCTATTCCATGACCACAGTGCTTTCAGAAATTCACCTGGCTCTCAGCCTGTGATCAGCTTACAACTATTTATTCTTGTGTCAATACACTATAGCACCACTACTGCCTCTAGCCTTTTGGCAGTTCTGAAACTGAGCATGCAGTCTTGCCCTTTCTCAGTTCTGTTTAGCCTCGAAAAGCAACCTGAAGTGGTGGAAATAAGCCCATCTTGCAGCTGTTTCATTTTGATTCCAAAGCTTTCTTGAATAGGTAGCAATTTGAATACACTATAGCAGATGAAACATCACCAACAGGTTGTACATTTTCATTAGCAGTTTATACCCTACATCCTCCTAGGTACAATGCTAAGATTATGTAATTCTTTCAATAGTACTTTGATTGTAGCTCAAGCCATTCCTACTGAAAAATATGCTGCCTCCTCATTTGAAATTGCAAACACGTTTTGCAGCAGACATTTTTAGCTCACACAGGCTTCATTTTCATGACTGCAACTTTCACCTACCACCACCAGATACTTTCAGATGGCCAAATGCGCCTTTTTCTCAGCCAGGAAAAAAGCTATGAATTGAGTGGCTCAGAATCATTTTTCCAGCAAACCGAGCCTGGCTAGTCATTTGCCCTTCCCATGGAATAAGGAAGCTGCCAGTTGCTCTTGGTTGTTCATGTTTTAGTCCTTGGCTGTAGATGCATCCTGAACCTTGAGTTCTGCTACCTCTAGCAATGAAAGACTTGCTGTTATCTACCCTGAAAAAAAAACATGTTTTGTACTCTTGCTGTGTGACAAGTTGTACTCAGCTTGTGACAAGTTCCCCGAAAATGAACCTGGATTACACAGTTCTCTCCATGCCCTTACAACCATTACAGAACATTTTCATCATTAGCAGCAACTTGCTGCAAGACAAGGTTATAGAAACTAAAGCCATACTAATTTCAGTGGTCAAAGCCAAAAGTTACTTTTACAAAAAGGTTCTTGGAAAAAGAACTTTAAAATAGTTGCTCTACCAATATTAGTCTGTCAGAACTGGGACTGAAACAGTCCCAGCCAAAACACACTCACCATAGGAACTATTGGTTAAATACTTAAACTATAACTCAAGATTTAACCAACATAAAATTTTAAGTGCGTGTATGCATACACAAACTTCAAACATTCTTTTTAATTCCTTACTTTTGGGTCATACTCAGGATCATTTTCTTCATCTGCTTCTTCTTCCCCCTCCTGAAAGAAAACACTTGTTTATATTTCTCTAGCTTACCCATATTCAGCTTCCTGAGCCATTTTCAAGAAAATTCAGATTAAATTCTACCTTTAAATACATTAATTGCCACTAAGTTATACATATTGTATTAGTTTACCCTCCACAAAGCACATCATCTTTTGACATCAGTAGCAACCCTATTCGTAAAACACCTTAGGGTTGTCTTCATTTGATTTTTTTTGTTTTGTTGGGTTTTTTTAAATATTCACCCTAGATCTGCAAAATGATGTGTTGTATCTTCCATTCATAAATAATACTTAAACTTAGCATACAGAGCATTCAAAAACTAAAGGAACTCTGATTGCAGATAACAAACTAACAGGAAACTATTTATATCAAGGCCATCTGTCAGCTTACCTCGTCATCTGCCTCTTCACCTTCTTCGTCATACTAGGAAAGAAAATAAGTGGTTTTGATAGTGTCATAAATACAGCCATAAATGGTTCAAGTACAGCCAGGTAACTCAAGTAGATGCTAGAGACCACAGCGGATTGTGCTCTGAGAGCGCTTCCTAAGCCTGACAGATTTAAAAATGCTTTATGCATCAGCATGAACAGTGTTCAACATCTTAAGCCATGCTCTGGCAGAGAGAACTACCTGCCTTAAGTTCCTTACATGCAAGACTGGGAGAGCTTATTAGACTGTGATAACACTTCTGGCCAGCAGGGTGTCTCAAAGCCTAAGGCAACCTGTACAGTCAGTCACTTCACTCTTCCACCTCCTGGACCCAAGGCTTTGGGCTACGGGTTACCATTTTACATTATAAAAATGAATTTTAAGGCAGGACTTAGCCAAATCAAACTGTTGAACTGTCCTTGTTTGTGCAGAGGCAGGGGAGAGAAAAATTTTATCCCTATAAAGTTCTGGGGTTTTGTGGTTTCTCTTTCAAGCTTAGCTCCTTTAAAGCACTTAATTCAAGCTTTTTCAGAGCTTGCTTTGAGTATTTTGGCATGCTTTGAATGTGCTTATCTAACATTTTTTAAGAGTGCACTCCTGAAAGGATCAGGCTTGAATCTCAAGGAACTTGGTAGCCCAGTATCACTGTAAGCACAAAGAAGAATCCGAGCAGTGAGATAAATAGACTAATTTGGTCCCTGGCAGCTCATTATAGTTCTACCGAAGTATTGGGTATGCCACTGCAGGAATGCCTTACACACCAAATTCAACTCAGGCATCCTCTAAATGTTCAGCTTTTGCCACAAAACTCTGAAGTCACTACTTCAAAGATGAATTACCATCATGCTGCTCTTTACTGAACACTCTAGGAAGCTCAGCTGAAATTAATGTTGCTACATCCCATTTTAAGGATACCAACATTACAAAAGTCAGAAATTACCCAAAGTCTTTAAGCAACATTATTTCAAAGTTTAACATTTTGAAAGAACATTATACTTACATCATCATCATCATCTTCAATAGCTTCTCCTGTGAAGTACAATACTGACCGGGGAACTATACGTTCACGCAAGAAATGACCTATTTCAAAGTCTGCAGCAAGGATTGCCTCAGCATCATCATCCTGCATAAAACAACATTATTTCCTAAACCATAAGCTGATAACTACTTTTTACACAAAACCACAAGTTGCACAGTTTTTGATGTGGTCAGATTTGTACAAATCCCATGTGCTGACTTTTTTTGCTTCAGGACTCACTTTATAGAATTTGTGGAGTCAAGTTTTACACTTGAAATAGCCACCTGCATTATGCAGTGGGGAGTTGCTTTTTCAGTAAGCTTAATTGTACAAAATTCCGGAGTTTAAGTTTTGGTTTTTCCCCGACCTCCAACTTGCTTTTGTTTAAAGTAGAAATTTTATTTAATACTTCCCACAGACTCTCAGTTTGAATGCACAACACCTTTAAGAAGTAAACACTAGCCAGGTAAGCCTATTGAATTAAAATTTTTACAAGCTACTTCTGATTCCTACAGTGCATCGCCACTGTGATTCCCATTAAGCAAGCTATTGTGAAGCACCTGAACACCTAAAAATGTTCTCCAGTCCCAGGTTTTCAGTCCTCTTGTTTACACACAAGTGTTCTGTCTCCCATTTGAGCTGTTATCTTCAATTCAAAAAGCTGGCTTTTTTTGATTTTAACATTACGAACATATAGCTTTTAGTGTTCATGCCAACTAGAGTTCTAACAGCATGCTTCTGGAGGCTTTAATCAGATTTCTCACTCAAGCTTCATGATGTATTCAGCACTGCTGAGTGGTTTTGGTAGTTTTCCTCCTTACAAAAACATGGCTTAGTGCCACAGAGTTTTCTACTAGTAAGCACGCAGAAGAGTGGGCTCTTGCAGTTTTCTAATAGCTTGGGAATTCTTTAACTGTATAAAATACAAACCATATACATGCAACCATTATAGAATATCATCCAAAATAGTGCCCAAAGGGAGAGACCTACATCACCCATTAACTCAAAGACTAATAAAAAAGGATCACTACATTTGCACAACTGTTAACAATTCACAAGGTAGCTTTAAGGTAGGATAAGCTGTTAAAGTTTGCTAAACTGAACTCTACCATCCAACTCAACAAATACTCCTTCTAATAAAGAAAATGCAAATACATACTATTCATCATAAGTATTCTCAGTTAAATACAGGAACAGCTAAAGCTGAAGCTGTTTAACAAATTCGCAATTTCAAACATCTTGTATATAACAGCATGAACTCCTCTACTGGTGTTTCCCCTCCACCCACTTGTTTCAAACAAGCCAACTTACCAGGTCTCCACTTTCAGGAACTGTAGAAAAAAGAAGAAACAAGTGAGTGAAGTACATACTACATTTAAAATTAATGCAGATAAACTAATGTTAAGTTTACCTTCAGGAGGACTAAAAAAGTTGAAGAAAGAGTCATTGGAAATAGTTTTTGTCACTGTTCTAACTGTTCCGCGACCCTTATGTTTCTGCTTCTTCTTAATGGTTTTCAAAGTAACATTCTTTCCTTTTTTCCAGTCTATTTGGCAACTGGAGGAAAGAAAAAGAAAAAAACAACAGCTGCAGCTTAATACCATTTGCCTTGTTACAGGTACCTACAGAGACTATCACAACTGCAAGGGATACAGTGAATACTATTAATATTAAGATATTTATTCACTGCTATCTTTTCATCAGTTTAAACTTTTGAGAACAAAAGTAACAGGTTCATTTTAGGATTGAAGTTTTTTCATCCAGAAGTTTCTCCTTCCCCATTCAATCTCTGAAATACTAGCTTTCATCTGCTACAAAGTTCTACCAAGTTTCCTGTCAAAGAATGGTGTCACATAATTTTTAGTGGTACCTATCCATTATAAAGTAATGTTATATTCAGTCAATGCTAGTAATATGCCAAGGTTTACCACACCTATCATTGTAATCAATAATCCCTTAAAATAATGCATCAAGCAGGTATGTAGTTTCTGGTTGCTTTTTAGTAGTTTTTGGGGTTTGAGCGTTTGTTTTTTTGGTTGGTGGTGGGTTTTTTTGTTTGTTTGGGTTTTTTTTTTTTAACTCTGTCCTGCTAAGTCATACCCACAGGCTTGTCAGACACTCACACAGAATTCTGGGGACATGTAAATGAAGAAGTCACATCAATAAGACCATCCGCAAAAAGATAATAGCATTCACTTTCCAGTTCAGCTTTAGTGATAGCAGAATAGTAGTTCTAGATAAATACTGATTAGTTTTTATTAGTGCATAAATAGATATACTATATATACACACTTTAAGGACTTTCACCATAGAAGTCAGGAGCTCTCAATCACCATGTGTAAGAAGTCAGGAAAGGAAGGCAAAAGAGCAACATGGCCAAGTCAAGACCTACTGGTTAAACTAAAGGGCAAGACAGAAATGCACAGGCAGTGGAAGCAGGGACCAGTGTCCTGGGAAGAGTATAGGGACATTACCCGATTGTGTAGGGATGGGGTCAGGAAGGCCAAGGCACAGCTAGAGCTGAACTTGGCAAGTGATGCAAAGAATAATAAGAGCTTCTATATATAGGCATGTCCATCAGAAAAGGATGGTCACAAAAGGATACCTCCCCGATGAACACAACTCATAACAAATGAGAAGGCCTAGTTACTCAACTTTTTTGCCTCAGTCTTCACTAGAAATCTCTCTAAACTGAAGAGAGATGGATTTGATAAGTGGACAGTTTGGTGGATGAGGAATTGGCTGGTTGGTCCCATCCAGAGGGTAGAGGTCAACAGCTCAATGTCCATCTGGACATCGGTGGACTGGTGTCCCTCAGGGGTCTGTATTGGGACCTGCGCTGTTTAGTATCTTCACCAGTGACACAGACAGCAGGATCAAGTGTAGCCTCAGCAAATTTGCTGATGACACCAAATTGATTGGCATGCCTGTGATTGACATGGCTGAGGGACAGAACACCATTCAGAGGGACCTGAACAAGCTCAAGAAGTGGGTCCATGTGAGCCTCATCAGGTTCAACAACACAGCCAAATGCAATGTCCTGCACATAGGTCAGGGCAACCCCCAGTATCAATACAGGCTGGGGGAATTAAGAGATTGAGAGCAGCCCTGCCAAGAAGGACTTGGGGGTACTGGTGGACAAAAAGCTGGACATGACCCGGCAATGTGTACTCACAGACCAGAAAGCCAACCATATCCTAGGCTGCATCAAAAGAAGCATGGCCACCAGGTCAAGGGAGGTGATTCTGCCCCTCCACTCTGGTGAGACTCCACCTGGAGTACTGCATCCAGCTCTGGGGCCCTCAGCACAGGAAAGACATGGACCTGCTGGAGCAGGACCAGAGGAGGGCCAGGAAAACGATCAGAGGGATGGAACACCTCTCCTATGAAGAAAAGCTGAAAGAGTTGGGGTTGTTCAGCCTGAAGAAGGGAAGGCTCTGGGGAAACCTTATTGCAGCCTTTCAACACTTAAAGGGGGATAAGAAAGATGGGGACAGATTTTTAACGGGACCTGTAGCAATGAGACAAAGGGTAACAGTTTTAAACCAAAAGAGGGTAGATTTGGACTAGATACAAGGAAGACATTTTTTATGATGAGGGTGGTGAAACACTGGAAAAGTTTGCCCAGAGAGGTTGTAGATGCTCCATCCCTGGAAACATTCAAGGTCAGGTTGGATGGTCCTCTGAGCAACCTTATCTAGTGGAAGATGTCCCTGCTCATTGCAGGGGGGTTGGACTAGATGACCTTTGAAAGTCCCTTCCAGCCCAAATCATTCTATGGTAAAATAGTTTTATATATAAATTTTTATGTGTATGTATGAAATACACTAAAAACTCAAGTCAAACACAGCTGTTTACAAGTTACTAGGTAGCAGTATCTTTTCCAGCACCTTCCCAAGACACAGTAAGTCTGCAGTTGGATAATGCTAAGAAGAAACTGTTACATTGCCTTAATGTTATTTATTAGCACTTACCCTGTACAACCCATGATTTCTGGCCCGTCAAAGGAGAAGGGATCAGAATCATCTGGCTCTGACCTCATTCTATATGTCTTTGTCAACACCTCATTTGTGAAGTAGTCATTTGGTTCAAAATGAAATTCTAAGGTGAAACTCTTAAAAAGAATTGCAGAGCAACAACTTTAGCAATTTAGCAACACATACCTTTAACTTTTAAGTACCTAAAATCCAAACCCAAAAATACACATGCAACAGACCATATCCTTCTCTACCAATATTGAAACGGTGCACATACGTAACTTATTCTGGAATTTGCTGCCCAAGTTGTACAATAAATCTTCAAATGTTTTCATTTACCATGTTGATCTTCTGCTTATTACTTAATACACTGCTTGCAGTAATGACACAATATCTCCCAGTGTGCAGTTTTCCTGGTGCTAACATACAGAGACAACATCTAAATTTAAAATATTAAAACTTAGCAAGCTATCTTGTTTCTGACAAGGAAATTATATCCAATTATAACAGTTATACCAGAAGTACCTGAAGGTATCAAAATTTAAAGGTGAAACTTAGTCATCAGATATTAAGGCCAAGTTATTAACTCATCAGAATTTGAAGGTTAAATTAAGTATAAATCCATTCATATGATACTGCAAGACTAGTACTGTTTTTCAGAAGATAAGAAGCAGCTGCATGTTTCTCATGATTGCAATAAGACAATTGGCTCTCACAGACCACACTACTAATAGAGAAGCAAAAGTCTTAAGATAACACAAAAGTAATCTTGTTTAACTAACCATAGGCTGTCCAACTTCTGAAAATTTCACTTTTATATCTTTTAAGTGTTTCAGGATAGGTTCATCATGTTCCTGTAAAGAAAACACAATTTATTGAATTTTCATAATATCAAATTGTACACAGATTTAAGACCCTGCAGAGATAACAAGCCCTATTTAGAATGAGTTTTACACAGGACAAGAACCTTGTTACAGCACAAACATTTTCATGAACATGACCAGCAGATGGCAACAATGGCTGTACAGGGTTTGCACTGCAGTGTACAACCTAAATCCATGCAAACACTAAGTACAGTTTTTAGCAAAATCTACTACACATCTCATATAGACGTTCTTGTAAGCACAGAAAGTGTATTAGTAAGGTAAAATAAGTTCAACAAATAACACAGTAAGACGGTATTTCAGAGTGCTCTGTGCTCTCAGTTGAATAAAGTACCAGAGATGACATCCACCTACTTGTTCCATTTTTGCTCTCCGACAGATACATCAAGTAATGTACTGTTTCTACTCCTTTCTTAAATATACTTAGATTAAGTACTAACACAACTTTAAACAAGCCTGGACCACCACCTACCTGAACCATATCACTGAGCAAGTCCACGTTCTTGAATACTGTCAGCCAAAACTCAGGAATTCCTTTAGGGTCTTCTTTTTCTTCATCTTTTTTTTCCTCTTCAAGCTTAGCTTTCTCTTTCATTTCCTCCTTGATGGAATAAAAATGTTAGTTTTTCCTAATTTTAAAAGAATTCCCACAAGGTTTGTTAACAACTTTATGTTGATACCAGTACAGATTAAATTTCATGTGCATGCTTTAAGCAACCATTAAGAATTATTATCATTATTATAAGCAAGTAATCATTATGCACCCAAGGTTGTTTTCAGCTTTAGTTACTGTATTGAATCTTGTTTCATGCTAAAGCTTGGGATATTGATGAGAACCGATTAAGATACTCACTGAAATTTCTTCTTCAACATCTGCTTTCCATTCGCATTCTTCCTCTGTAGGTTCATAAATTGCATTGATGATTTCACTTCGCTGGAAGATTAAATCAAGAATATTTTCACATTTCCTAGTCATTGCAACCAGCAATGCCCTAACCAATAAATTCCTAATCCTAAATTTACACAATTAGTAATACATTAACTATTTATCAAAACCTTTTCTTCTGTCCTTAGAAGATGACTTAGCAGTTATGAGCTTTTCAATACACTAAAATAAGCAAAGTTCCAGAAAGGTTACCATACCATCTGACATCTGCTCGATTAACAAGATGAAGCCTGGTGTACTGAAGCGATTTTGGTAACCATGGAACAGACCAAACCTTTCTCCCCCTTAATCTTAGTTGATATTCACATGGACAGTAAAATGGTGTCAACTGAATTCAATGGGCACATACAAGACCAAAATAATTCAGAACATGAATAAGCTTTCAGTTTATATTCCCTTGTGTTTTAGCTAAAGCTTTTAAGTACAAATCAGATTAGCATTAAAATACCTTGTCAAATAAGGGTTGATAGAGAGCAGCATACTTTCTTTCCAGCTCATGAACTTCCTCATAGAACTTCGCTTCTATCTGTGCACACTGAACTTGAAGGTTCTTGAGAGCATTCACACGTCTTTTAACAACTTTAGGCAAGCTGAAAAATTCAGTGACAAAACTGTTACATGCATTCTAAGCATTTAGCATTCTAAGGTATTAACCCCTCCTTAACCAGTCCCCTTGCACATTAACCAACTTGCATCAAAACTGATTTTACATTCTATTTTAAACTTTAGAAAGCTGTACAAATCAAAACTGTGACCCACTGTACCATGTGGACTGAAACTGTTAGCACAGGCTCTTAAACTGAGGCTTAACCTCAACTGGAACCAGAGTATTCTAAACACCTGAGTCAAACATGAGAAACTTATGCAATAAAACTTCACACCAAAACCAAGCTTTACATTATCAGTGACCAGCATAGTAAATTCATACAGTTGAGCATAATTAAGAAAGGTTTCATCACTAATTGGCTCGGTTTTATCAAAGAAAGTTTGAGACAATTGAGTTATTCTTTGCTAAGGAAGTTAATCTTCAAAATTCACATTTTTGTTTCACTGAGGAAAGCAGCTGGTACTACTGTCTTCTAACATACTAACTGTCACTCCCAAAGTGAGCCAGAACTGTTTTGCTAAATGAGCCATTGTGTTATACATGTGTAAAAGGAATGCAATTAATGCAATCCTCATTATAAGTACTTGTCAGCTACCACTCGTTAATACCAGTTTCAGTTTAGTAAAATATGCTAACACAGACTTACTGTTAGGAGAGAGAGTTACCTACATCAAGGCTACTGGTGAGGTCCACGGGGTAGATTGTTGACAGCCTCCATTGCCTTGTGAGGTGGGCCAAACCCCAGCATATGGCTACAGAAGATTACTACATTAACTTCCCATATTTAAGCAGTTGTGCCACATTATTTAGAACACAGTAGTAAACACCTGCTTTCAATTGTTAGGACCAGCTTCAAGTTAGAGGAATTGAACACAAATACACTAGCTTAGTTAAACACTGCAGGTTCGTATTAATTAATAAAGCTATCTTACCTCTATTAGGTAGAACAAGCACGTGTTCCAGCGTCCTTGTTCACTTTTAAATGCAGAACCTTTCTTGCCAACAGCTTTATGCTCAACATGAACATACTACTTCTGGTTACTACGATAATATGTGTGTCACCATTAAATCAAGATTTTCCTTAACCTTCCAATACATCTGCTACACAAACTACAAAACACACTTAAATTTAGTCATGTATGCTCATAAAGGGTTGATAAGAGTTCTTGTCACTCTGAAGTTTTTCCAGAAGTTAGTCAAGTTAATCATTTGCTGTAATTTTATCTTCAAGTACAATACCAGAACTAATAGCAACTTAAGTAGCAAGTTCAGTTAGTTCAATAAAAAAGCGTTAAGGAAGAAAATTAATATGACCACACAGATAAGTCATACAACAATCACCTACTTTATGCCACACGCATATATTGAGACTAAGAGTACTAGTTCTAGCAATTGCATAGAAAGCACTATGAAATTTCTAAGAGGTAGTGCCATACATGCAGCATGTCTAACTCCAGTATGTCAAAGTAAACATTTTAACACTTAGAGAAAATAGAATCTTTTCCATGTGTCAAAGCTGTTTCATTACAGTCCATGCCAACTAGTTCAAATTTCACAATTTTTACATCCACTACCTTTAGAAATTTTGTACTTTATAAAAAAGAAAGGTAGTTTCACGAAAGAGACAGCTCTTACAAAGTAAATCCAAAATGGAGAAGCAGACCAAGAAATCTGAACTGGACTGCACAAGTACAACAATGGCAAGTAAAACCTGCTGCTCTGAATACAAGCCACTAGCAAGTGTTATGATCATAGAAGAATACAACCTTCTGCGAGCAGCTGAGGGAAATTCTACTCTATTAAAGTAGATTTCATTAAAATTATTGTGGCCAGGCACAGGTGACAAGGTAAGTTATTGGACAGCTGCCAAGCAATTAGCAGATTCTAAGCCTGAGCAGACAGATGTGTGCCCGGAACCTGTTTAGTTTCCTACCAGCTTACACATCTAGTTCCTTAACAGCCCACATAACAAGCTTCTAAGATCCCTGATTCCTGCTGACTTCTGTGCCATCTCAGTGTCTAGACTCTTTAGATAAATAAGCCCAAAATAATGCTTGGGAAGACATGTAAGGGGCACCTGTAAAGCATGGTTAAGTCAGCATGCATGTGTTGAGAAAGCGCAGACTCAAGTTACACATTTTCCAGTTATTTTGGTACTGCAAGTTAGGTAAGCATTTGGTACATTAGCAAAGTTGCAATGCTTTTGTGATAGAGAATGCACTACTGTACTTGGAATTGATGAAGAAATGGTACAGTATCTTAGAGCAGCTGACTAGAAGAATGCCATGTAAATCAATGTTACCACTTTTGTTCGCTTCTTAGATCAAGGACCTGAAAGATTAGTAGAGGTTAATTAACATCTGTTGAAAAACAGAAGAAAAAATGGGTATAGAAAGCCTGGTAGCATACAGTATCTAGAAGAGAGAGAACTTGGGTACCCTTTGACTCCATGCTCTTTCTGGGGCCAGTATTTATTAGGGAAGACTGTTAGTTACATGGGCTTTTCTTCCATGCTATCATCTGCGACAGGAAAGCAGTATGAGTAGCAGTAGAAGCAGCAGTGCCTGTTACTCAGTAGCTGCCCCAGTTCGAGTCAATAGCAATGTAGGACCCTACCATAGCACAATATTTTATGCTTCACAATTCCTGTGGATGTGGTGAAATGTTCATACACAAATTGGAAAACACAGAGCGAGAAAATTGTATGTGTTAATGCAGATCGAGTAGATTTTAGCAAGAGATTGTTGCAACTTTTGATACATAAGATCGCATGAAATACTGATAAAACATTCCAATTTTTATTAGCTCTTGGTTACACTCTAACCAAAACATAACTATATTAGAGACACTAAGGTCTCCAAGTATTTGTCCATACTTACCATAACTGATGTTTCATGATTAAGGCAAAGCTACAAAAGACACTGCCAGTAGCAGGAAAGTATCTTTTAAAAGAAGTGTGGCATATTGTAACTGCAGGCAACAGGGTCAGCCACTGTATATATTTTAGTGCTCTTCATAAAAGCCCAAATAAAAACTCACCAATTCTGAGATGTACTGCAGACAGACTGTATTAGTCTTCCTGCTATCTGGGCAGCACAGCAGTTTATGACTACTAGTGCTACCGACAATACTGTTCGGAAACCAAAAGAATCATTTATACCACTCTGCTCGTACTGAACAAATACTGTACCTTTCTATATAGCCTGTAGATGTTCCTACCAGGCCATCAAGTCTCTCCTGAAGGGCTGCAAGAATCTGAGGATTTTGCATCATCTGCACGGTCAACTGCCGAGCTAAATTAAAAAAAGACAATTACATAAGTGCAAAGTGCATCTTTTGGCCTAATCTTGAAAGAAAAGTTACTTAAATACCACAAAAGAGCAGTAAGTTTACCATATATACACTTGTAAAAAACCCACATAGACAGAGAAGTATTTCAAACACCTCTCTATTTTGGAAGCATGGATCAAATTCGTCCTATTCTGAACATGGAAACAGCACCTGGGTTAAAGTGGCCACTACTCAGCAAGCTGAGCTTTTTTGTTAGAAGGGAAGGGTTTACCTGATGCCCCTAAAAAGCATCAGTTTTGCCTTGACTGCTTTTATTTTGAATTCATTAAGGAAAGACAAGGTAGAATAATTTGTGCTTTTACTTTAAGGGAATTAAAAGCTGGAACTGGGATTTTCATTCCATTTTAGGTAAATGGAAAGAAACAAGAGTTTCAGACTTGGATTTAAAACCACTTTACAAATTTATGTTTACCTATTTTTTCCTGCAAAAGAATAAATTATTCATTAGAATCGTCTGATACATTATTGACTATAGAGTATCAGTACTAGGACCTTGAAGTCTATAATCTTGAGAAGTACTTCATCCAAATGGGAAACCTGTTTCCAACTACAAGGTAGAAATACATGTAAAAAACACAAAAATTCCTAGCCTAAGTGTTCTCACTATCCATATTAACATCAATCCTTTTACTTCTGCTCAAAATCTGTGCTTTAACCTGCAGAAATGAATTTCACAACTTCATGTTTTTTAATAAGAATTTATGATCAGTTTTTATCATGATGTTTTGCCTTCTTGCCCCTATCCTCAGCATCTACAGACAAACAAGTACTTTGCATTCCTTATAAGATACCAGGCTTGTATAGCATTCTTATGACACCTTCAAATTAGAGTAAAGCTTTTGAATCCTTCCCGATACACAAAACTTTCGGAAAGTGCATACCATTTTCCATTTCTACGCCCTTCACTACAGTAACCACATGTGAATATTTTCTTCCACTTTTATGTCTGTCATGGTTCAATCCCAGCTGGCAACTAGGCAACAAGGACCACACAGCTGCTTGCTCACCACACCACACCCCACACCCCCCCCACAGTGGGGTAGGGAGAAGAGGGAGAAAAGAAGGGGAGAGGGAAAAAACCCATGGGTTGAGATAGAGACAGTTTAATAGAACAGTAATGGAAGAGGAAAATAACAATATTAATAATAATAATAATAGTGTGCAAGATAAAGTGATACAACACAAGTTGCTCTCACCACCCCAGGACTGGTTGGCCATCCCCCTCCCCTGCCCCAAGCAGTGATCACAGATTCCTGCTCCCCAGCCAGCCCCCATTTATATACTAAGCATGATGTCTATGGAATGGAATATTCCTTTGTCCTGCCTGTTCTGTCTATGCCCCCCTCTCAGCTTCTATGGGAAGCTGAAAAAGTCCTTGACTAATGTAAACATTACTTAGCAACAAGTAAAACAATGTGTTATCAACATTATTCTCATACTAAATCCAAAACACAGCAGCTACTAGAAAGAAAATTAACTCTATCCAAGCTGAAACCAGGACAGTGTCCTAGCACTGAAATCACATGCTGAAAAGTTATGTTTCAAGTGACATCCAAAAAAGCATTGTTGTTTCTCCATACTGATTGCAATCAGTTTATATTTTAGCAGTAGAAGCTGTAATTACCTCTTAAAGGTACTACCTCACATTAGTCAACACCACTCTTGTCAAAGTACCTAGCTTCCTCTGGCCTTACTATTAATTAGTCTTTCCAATACACTTGAAAACCTACCCAGTTGTGCCATTTGAGTATGTTGCCAGTCATTCTTTAATATCAAATCAGTATACATATCATACACATGGCGTGCCAATGTCAACAGCCACATCCCCTCAAACTGAAATCCAACCACATAATCTGAGTTGCAAGTTCTTGGATCCATGAACGTTATTTCTTCAAAGTGTTTTTTCCTAAAAGCATGAGTGCTTTACTTAGTGTCCCACAGAAGGACCTGTGACATATTTAAAATGGAATTACCTAGATTTTTAAAAAGGCAAACCAGTAAAACTTAAGGAAAAATTATGCATGAAGAAAATACTAGAAAACAAAACAAACAAGAATTACAGATGCCAAAGAACTGGTTAACACTGTGTCAAGTTTCCCTGCTACTGAAACATGTTTCCAATTTGTAAAAAACAATTTCCCTCCTAGACTCCTATACTATATTTCCCCCTCAGATACTTATCTGCAATAGTTGGGATTAATCCCTAAAAATACACATTATTCATCTCTAGGTTCCTTTGGGGCACCTGAATACCTACCATTTAATTATTGTAAGCTGTTCTTCAGCTGACTCTGCATTCCCGAGAATTTTCCAGTTTTGAAAACACTTTTTTCATTATAAATAGCAAAGCCTCTAACATCACCTTGAGCAAAATTATCCTACTGGCTACTTGCTCTTCAGATTCTATCTGTGCTCCGAGTCTTTAACTACAAAGCATAAGACTGTTCAGCACAGACAAAACAAGTATTCTGATATATGCTAAGCTTGCAGGGGTTTTTTTTTGAGGGGAAAGAAAGAAGGATTTATTGATTTTAAGAGTGCTAACACTAACCATGACTTTGTTCTCTTCACTATCAAACAACAGCAAACTACTAAGCAACTGATAAAAGAAAAAGACACACATACACACGCCTGATTTTTTTCTACGCAAAGCTTCACATTTGACCAGCTTTTAACTGTTGTTAGTTCTGAGAGAATCCAATCACATATCCACAATAATCTTTTTTCCAATTATACATCCTTATAGGTGGCCAACACTGCCTGAACTGGCACTAACCATGACTAAAATGAACAACTGTAGACAACTAGTAATACATGACTGGAAAAACATCCTTGCATCAGAACTTAAATACAGTTGTGCATCAGTAGTTATGTTTTACCATTTCCTATTATTTTAAGCAGTAAAATCCTTTTAACACATTAATTAGACAGCATGTGTGCAGCTGCTTAGAAACCTTTGTTTTCAACATTACCTTTGCTGTTGGCATCTTCACCAGTTTCTTCTTCTTCTACTTCTTCAACATCTTCCATATCCTGTTGATCAAGTTCAGACTGTTCTTTGCTATTAGGAATATTCAATAACAGGATCAAGAAGTTAATTTTATAAAATACTATAATGAGCTTAAAGAGCTCAAGTTCGAGATCATGTGGGGGAAGCAAACTGTTGCATCAGTTTTGATCTATGACCAACTTAACAGCCAAACAAAGCCAAATCTGTCTTCATAGATTCAAATTTCACATTCAACAATCTTAGAACAGCTTCAAGAACTAGCAGCTTTCCAGAATTCTGAAGATTCCTTTTTTTACAAAAGAATTCCTTCAGCTCCTGTTCATATCAACAAGTCAAACCCTCCTTCTGCTCTACATATCCTCTTTGTTAACATGTGCAGGCCTTGAGAACTGAGGGTAGGTTCACCTAAACTATACTTCAAATGACACAAAATACAAGCACTTGAAGTATAGAAAAAACTACATACAGTGAAACATTAGTAATGGGCAGTACTATTGGTTTTCCCCTCCAGAATTCCAACTAACATACTAAGTTGTCTGCTGCCTTGTCCCAGTTTTAGATTTACTTACAATTAAGATCCCAAAACCATTTGGCATTAGCAATTTCCTATAAACCTCATCTTGCCACAGTGCCAAGACCACTACCTAGACCCTGTTTATCTGATATTTGAAGTACACCACAGGACACAGTCAGAGCCTCAGTAACCTACAGATTTTACTTACTTGTCTATGTCAGCCATTCTCCTAGATTTCAAACCCTAGAGGAAAAAAAAAAGTAAGAACAGCAGCAATTAGACTTCACTTACAAGGCAAGTGCCTGTAGAGAAAAACACAAACCATGTCAGCTTTAAGAAAAAGGATAAATGCATATTATAGTCTGAAGAGTGGCATATCTCCCTTTCTGAGCTCTCACTCTTAAGCGCTGAAAAAACTTTGTTCTGGTTTAGAAGCAATAGACCTAGTTTAGACCTATGTGCTAGGTTAACAGTTGGACTTGATGATCTTAAAGGTCTTTTCCAATCTAAACGATTTTATGATTCTATGATTCACTCACAAATTTAAGTACTAGCAAAATGCTATGTTGCATTTGTATCATAGGACATATGACATATCATTTGTTTCAATATGACAGATTGAAAACTAGTCCTGGTTAAGTATAAAATTGAAATATAACCTGAGAAAAACTGAAGCAAAAAGGGTGCTAGAACCCCTTTTGTAACTGTTTACTCATTTCCAGGATGTAATTGCAGACAAAGGATACTTATAGTTTCTTTTAATACTAAAGACACCTTTTTGTGCATTTAATTTTTAATCCCAACTTTACAAAACCAATCCATGTAGTTCCTCAGAATACCCAGAGAACTGCAACATTTAAAAAAAAAATTTGATGCCAGGTGCCAAGCTATTTAACAGGACTAATTTCCATGTCCTGAACAATCATCTTAAGTATCTCAGTTTGATCATAAACACATGCCAGACACAGTAACTAGAAATATTATATGTTGAGACTATTGCAAATCTCACATACCATGAAGCACCTATGTTATCAAAAGTATTACAAGACAAAAAACATTTTCACCAGCAAAACGGTACTTAGGAGTCTAGTCTCCAAAAGGATGTTTTGGGTAGGTGGAAGTCAGAGACAATACTATGCACAAGAAAACACTGTCCCATTACTGCTGTCTTAGGTCCAATGGTTCAGGAGACGCCAAGTACCAAGAATAATCCACCAGCCCAGGAATCATGGAAACGACTGCTTTAGAATCCCCATTTTAGCTGCTGACCAGTAAGCTAAACAAATCATGTTTCTTTCAGAAAGCTCAACTCCTTATAACACGTTCCAATGACAATTTTAGTCAAAATTTTGGAGGTGTGTGTTCCAGGAAAAAAATTAAAATTTCATTTGATTTGTCCAAGGTGTGTAACACAAAAGCACAATCCCAGTAAGATTAGGACATTAACAGTGAATATGAAGACACATTAGAATCTAAACTTCAAAAGTTAACACCTCCATTTTATGTAGATACAATCAAAATAGATTTTTCTGGTGTCATAACTACTTCCCAGCATGGAAAGGAAGTATCCAATGTCTTCATTTTGAACCACAACTTAACAGTGCCAATAAAGTATTTAGGAAACTGCACATAATCAAAAAGGTTCAATTCCCTAACATGCAGATAAACTAGAGAAACAACTACTTGCCAATCTATTTCAGAAAAATAACACAGTATTTGATATCAAGTAGAACAGCAGCACTACTGTAAACCAAAGGACATCTAACAATTCAGTAAGAAATCAAGGAGTTCACAGAATCACAGAATAGTCAAGGTTGGAAGGGACCTCTGGAGATCATCTAGTCCAACCCCCCCTGCCAGAGCAGGGTCACCTACAACAGGTTGCACAGGACAGCGTCCAGGCGGGTTTTGAATGTCTCCAGAGTGGGAGACTCCACAACCTCTCTGGGCAGCCTGTTCCAGTGCTCCACCACCCTCAAAGTAAAGAAGTTCCTCCTCATGTTAAGATGGAACTTCCTATGTTCAAGCTTGTGCCCATTACCCCTCATCCTATCAATGGGCACCACTGAAAAAATACTGCTCCCATCCCCCAGTAACATTTCTGACTCATTTTAAGTTTCTTGAAATTCAGATCATGTTTGACTGTCTTGTGACTTCAGGCTTACACATGGATACAAGCTGCCTGTATGACTATTCCAAAGAGTCTCCTTTGGATACCATTCTCAGGAGACAGCAGGGACTGAAGACCTACAGAAACTGAAATTATATTACAGTTACAACTCTCATTTAGATGTCTCTATTTCTTGAGTGACATAACAATTAGCATTATTTCTGATTTGCTAAAGATTTTATCCATGCAAAATATACAACTTTTTCCTTACACATTTCCTCTTAACTTGTTCTTCATGCAGTACCGTTTCAAGAAGCCTGGGAGTATTACTGTGTAGAAGAACACGAGATGCACAGTTCACCTGCCTTTCATGCATTTCTATGCAAATGTGACAAACACAGTGATCACGCTCACAAGCTATTATTGCTCCTTGTAGAGACCAAGGTTTCCTCTCTCCATTCTCCCCATCAAATACAGCTTCACTTTCCACAAAACTAGAGGTAGCTCTTTTCAGCGAAGTTGTGACCAGTGACATCACAACCCCTGTAGTCTCACCAGGCCACTGGGCTAGATGAAACAGTTGAAAGAGACCGACTTCTACAGTTCATTTAAATATTTTTTTTTCCCCCTAAATGAGGACATGAGATTGGCTATGACCAAGTCATGCCTAAAAGCTTTCATCTCATCAAGCATCCATCCCATCTCCAACTCTGGCCATTACCAGATGGCTATAAAAAAAAAGCATTGACATGGCAAGAATTCCCCCAGAAACTCTTCTAGCTTTCAATCACATTGAGGAAAAACACACTGGCTCAGGGTGTGCAGGTATTTGTCAAACCCATAATAAATTTTTATTTCATGAACTAGTCATCTTTCCTGAAACCATGCAGGTAAGCTGATTCAAGTATCAAAGCACTAAAATCCTGTTTCTGAGTTGCAACTTTCAACTCTGAGATCATAACCAAGTCCAATTTTTCTACACTAGACAAGACTGTGGCAGAGGAAGATTTTACCAGCAGTCTCTGTGTTCTTGAATTCCTCAGTGGGCCCTTGTTTTCACCATTCCAAACAACCACCTGTCATCAGCAGCCTTCATCCTTTCACTGTTCGACTCTCTTTCCAAGATCACTTATGACCATGCTGAAAGCATTCATCTCATTACAGAACCCTGTTGAAGTCCAGTATCTGGCCCTCTCTCCTCATCGCAAGCTGTAGTTACCTTCTGCTTCCTGGCTTTTAAACAATCTATGCAAGCACTGTAACTATGGCCCAATTTACTCAGACTTTGGATAACATTCTTCAAAGATTTTTTGGAAATTAAAATAGACTGTATCAAGTAGCTGTCAACTTCAGAGCCTCCCTCCAGTGTGTTCATATCTGCCTCATCCCATTTTTCCTGCTCTCCTTGCATCAGTCTTTTTCCTGTCTCATCCTTTAATCTTCCCTCCACTTTTTACACAACTCAATATCAGAACATTTGCAGTTGGAGCAGTTCTTCTGCAAACTGAGGAGATCCTACTGTTTTGTCATGACATTCATCTGCCAGCTCTAGACAACAGCTCTTGTGTGAGGAGGCTACAAGGCACTATGCCAACAGAACTACGTTGGCAGACATTTAGACTAATCTGTGCAACCCACTAGCATGGATATACAGTTGCATCACATTTAGTATATTGTCATTTACTTAAACAACCATAAGCTTATCTGCAAACACAGTTCTACGGGTAAAAAAAAGAAAACCTGTAGAGGCAGAAAAGCCCTGACAAAATACATTCCTTAAGAGCAAACAGCCTCCACTATTTTTGAACAATGCCTAATACAAGGTCCCAGTCTAGCATCCAAAGCTTCGGATACAGTATGTACCACAATCAGTAATACTAAAATACATCACTGCAGTATTATTTTGCAGTATCTCCCCAAAACTAAATCTTTGGATTAGTACTCATGGTTCATCTTTCCACAAGACAGGCACAGCCATCCTTCCCAATTTATTTCATAGGTGCTTCATCCTACATAGAATTGTGAACAGCAGCTGCACCTTGGCATGTGAGCAGCAAGAAGTGTTCACTACTTGAAATAGTCCCTGGAAGACACCAGTTCACCAGTGGTCAGTGGAGGATCGTAACAAACCTGGCTACAGCTGGTGTTTTACTTCAAGCATCAGTGCCTACGCAGTCGCTTTGGGCTGGGATACTACTTAGAATCTAGGCCTCCTGACTGCAAGAAAAGGCTTATGGGTACCAATAAAGGGTGACCTCCTCCCCTGTTCAAGAGCCAGCAGGCACGTTATCTTATTTGTGAAATATTTTATTTCCCTGTTACTTAAGCATCTACGGCCAGTAGCATTGCATTATGGTCAAAGACAGAGGTGCCCAGAAGCTTAAATTACAATGTTTTGCTGCTCACTGTAAAAATAAGTAGAGGAAAAGAAATAGTTATCTTATCTTTGCAGGGCTTTAAAGACAACGCATAGGAAGTTCATGCTACAAAAAGGAAACAAAAGCATAGAAAAGAAAGCTACAGTGCAAGCTTTTTAAAGGCTAAAGTTTAAAACCTCTTTCACACTTAAGCTCGACCACAAGTCTGCCTGCCATCACAAGGAACATGTTCTTTTTCAAAACAGAAATGTTAGGAGACTGCTAATCTGTCACAAGCTTAGCCACACTTTTGAGTGCACCCTGCAGAGTTACCAAAAAAATAGCAGAACTCCCTTAAAAGCTTAAATCTTACCAAAACATCATCAAAATTTGCTATTTTCATGATGTTTAAAGGACACTTCACCTCTTTAATCTGTTATCTTTAAGAAATTTAGTTCTACATATACAGAAACTAATAATGACATTGCCATGTGTTTGTCCTCAGGTTATCCATTAGTAAGGTTTCAGTTTGCAGGAGTTACTACTTTTTCACTAAGTAATTTTGAACAAGTGAGGCCAGAAACCCAAACTGTATAAATATTCAGCCATTCCAGTCTTTCCTCTTTCTCAGCCTGCCTTTACCCACACCAGTCTGAGTTTGCACAGCAGAACCAGCCATGTTACAGCTAGGACACAAACGCTCTGGTGAGAAGCCTTTCCTTTTTGAAGGTCAGCTTTAAGTGTCACAAGTGAGCATGCCAGTATTAGATTACCCTGACATCCGCTCAGCAAGACAGGTCACAGTGAGGCAAATTAGGAGTCAGCTGAGGAAGCAAGACATTCCCAAGACACAGTTCCTCCACAAAAACAACAGCTTTTTTGCACAAGCCATAAGGTTGGCAGGCCACAGACAGCTCTCAGCTGTTCAGCATCTCTGTGGATACCATACCACACAGGGTACCTATTCCCTCCCTTTCAGGAAACATCATTTCCCCTTCTCTAGAGGAAGCGCTCACACAATTAGCTTTCAACAACAAGTAGGAGAAATTTCTCAAGTCGTTCAAGGGCTTTTTGAGGATACTGGACCCAAACTACAAGCCAAGCCTTGTTTACTCACATCTTTAGAAGAAATCTGCCCTTTTGCCCAAACTAATTTCCTCAGTAGTCAATAATTCAGAGCTCTGCAAATAAGTCAGCCTGTCCATAGAATGGCATCTCACCCTCTTTCTGTCTCTGGCAAGCCTTGGGCAACTGAAAGCAAAACATTAACAGAAAATACCCAAAACAAATGAGCCCTTTGTGGGATTAAGAAGCTGCAACGTAAGGTAATAAACTAAATGGACAAAGTCAGATGTTAGTGAGAAAAAGAGGTCCAGCTGGAAGACAGCTAGTTGTATAAAAAAATATCAGGATTAAGTCATGTAAACTGCTATTTGCAATGCATGCAGAAACCAAAGGTGCCAGACAAATGACATCATACCAGCCAAGTTCAGCTCTCACTACAGACTGGGGAAACTCAAGAGCAATATATTCAATGAAAGTTACTTCAAACTGATGTTCTTGTCTAGTGTTCCAGGAAGGCAACTTGTAATATTTTTCTTTAAATAATCAGCATCAAAAAAGAAAACAAAGGCTAAAATAGTACTGTAGAGATCCGTCAAAAGATGCTCTTTGACTGTAGATCAAAATAATTGTTTGGGGTAGTTTGCTTAAACTACTAAGAGAGGTTTGCAACTTTAAAGAGCTCAGATGCTCTGCAGAGTGCATTTTCATTCACACCAATGTCAGAACTGAGTGAACTGCTTAAAAAGTGTGCAGTACATGGCACAGAGTGACATACTTCAAAGCTTTTTGTATTAGGTCCTATCGATCATTTCTCAACTGTCAGTAGAAGCTATGGTACTAACTACCAAGTAGGAAAATTGTTATATGGGAAAGGACCACACAGTTCAGTAGTAACTGGGAGAGCATTTAGCTCCTCTTCAAAAAGAAGCAATTGAATAATGTCTCAGATTAAAAGAACAAGCCTGAATTTCAAAAGAGAATCAAGCAGAAGACTGTTTCCTTTTTACCTGTGTGATCAAATTCACAAAACATCTATTATCATTAGCATGGAAATTGTTCAAACAAGGTGATATTGTGTCTATCATCAACATGGCACATAAGTGACATATTGCAAACATATATCCTTCATAAAATGATATATTACTAGGAAAGCTCAAGGTCAAAAAAAAAAACCAATCTCAATTAAGTCAGCATGGTAGTCCTATGCTAGAACATCTGTTTGATGAAAGACAATCAGCCACTGAACTCTCTAGAAACAGTTTCCTTTTGTTTCCTTCTGTTAACAAAGATTTCTGACTGTTAATGTAGGAGCAAAAATTGACAAAATTAATTTAAATTTTCAAATCTAGAGTAGATAATTAAGATTGTCTGCCCAAATACAAGCACAGAAAACCAGAGTATGTGATAGTAAACAAGATAGTACTAATAAAGCCTACCAAGGTCTGGTAGACACTAAGGAGTTAATGGTCAATGGAAGCAAGGAATCCGAGTTCCTCAATACAGTAAAAAGAAGGTTGCCCCTGGACCCTTGCAGTAACTCAAAACCCTCTGTTTTGTTGCAATTTATTGTGCAAGTACCAACTCATCCATGATGTCCAGAAGACAGGCATAGTCAACAGCAGAAATGCTAACTGGCATGGTGATATACAGGAATTTTTAGCAGAAGCTTGATTAATGTCTTCTGGACCAAGCAGAGAAGGATAAGAAACTGTTAAGTAATTAATTAAAAATTAATTTTGTAATTACTTCCAAAAATAAGATGAGTAGTGGTGTTTCACAAAACATACTCAGAACTTTTAACTATGTTCAACTTTAAATTGATGAAGATGGGAAGCACTCACATCACCACAAGGGAGATACACCCCCTTCATAAAAGGAACACCAGGTTTCTCTGCTGAATGATCTTCGAGTAAGCTAAAGCCAATACAACTGGCAAACGCTGCTGGAAAAGCTTATTGTAGTTCTTCCTTTAGGTATGCATAACCCCTTCCTTTCATCAGCAATGTCTGAATGGCTGAAAAGTTAAAGAAAAAAAGGGGGGGGGGGGATTTCTTTTGTACAGGGCTAGACCTGCAGCTGCACGAGTAACAGCAAGGTTGAGACAGAGACTGCCACAGGCGAGTACCTTTTATAACAACTCATTAATAGGGTTAGGCAAGTTTGAAGTTAGGACCATCAGAAATAGTGTGGTGTATAGCGTATAGGAATAGCGTGCCTGTAACGGGAATAGTGTGGTGAGCAGGACTCGGGAAGTGATCATCCCCCTGTACTCGGCACTAGTGAGACCCCACCTCGAGTACTGTGCTCAGTTCTGGGCCCCTCACTACAAGAAAGACATTGAGGTGCTGGAGCACGTCCAGAGAAGGGCAACAAAGCTGGTGAGGGGTCTGGGGGACAAGTCTTATGAGGGAGGGAACTGGGGCTGTTTAGCCTGGAGAAGAGGAGGCTGAGGGGAGACCTTATCACTCTCTACAACTACCTGAAAGGAGGTTGTAGAGAGATGGAGACTGATCTCTTCTCCCTAGTGACAAGTGAGAGGACGAGAGGAAATGGGTTCAAGTTAAGCCAGGCGGGGTTTAGATTGGATATTAGGAAAAATTTTTTCACCGAAAGGGTTATCCAGCATTGGAATAGGCTGCCCAGGGAGGTGGTGGATTCGCCATCCCTGGAGGTGTTTAAAAAAAGGGTAGACATGGTACTTGGGGATATGGTTTAGAAGTGGTTTTGTCAGGTTAGGTTAATGGTTGGACTCGATCTTAAAGGTCCCTTCCAACCTCAACAATAATACAATTCTACGAAGTTACCATGAAACTGTATGCTACATCATCAGACCTTGTGCTAACATGGCAAAATACAGAATCTGGTTGTAAAGAATAAAAACACTAAATCATGACAATGCTGAACCAAGTAACAGAACACAATTAACTGAAACTGCCTGCTCTCCTTCCAAGTGGTAATTTTCGCTTTTCCTAGTAACTCCTGAGGTAAAGGCACCAACTTCAGCCATTTGCCAATGCAATTATTTCACTAGTCCTTGCAGGCCTCTGCACAATACATGTTATGGCATGAAAACACAGATTTTTCCATATTTCAACTTTAAAGGGTTCTACAACTTGCATGAGAATGTCAGTAATCTGATGGGAAAAACTCAAATCTTCAAAACAAAACAGAGTGATCATATATATAACTAAGTTAGTTACTAGTAACTGCAGGGCTTGCTTTCATTCATGTGGAAACACTTTAGAGCTTTCCCCTTAACTAATTTTTAAATTAGGAAGTGAAGATTCAGTCAACAAACACTGAATTCCTCTATTTTTTTAAGCATTTTTATTGAATTTTAGGTAGTGCTTGTTTACTCTTGTAGCAAAAAAGTCTCTATAAGGAGAAGGAAATGGACTACAGAATCAAAACTTAAAATCAGGACTGAATTATATATGCATGTTTATCTCTGCTACTGATCTGAACTCCCCTGACCATGTTCTAAAAATAGGGTAATTAACACACAATGTGGCCTTTGTTCCGGTTGCCAAGACTCTGTAGCAGAAAACCTACCAATTTCTATTTAGGACAATCTTTCTTTACTAGAAAAGCAATCCAGAAGTTTAAATTCAAATCTAAAAACATAAACAAGGATTTTTAAAAAAAAAAAAAACAAACTAATCAGTATAGCTTGTTGCAGCTTCTCCTTTCCATCACTGATAATGGGAAAACAACAGCCATCCTGAAGGGCTGAAATCAGAATCCTCATATATAAAAAGATCTTTAAAATTTCCTAAGAGTATTTCTCTACAGAGTTTATGTTGGTAGAAGTATTCAGCTTGTTAAAAAGTATTAAAGTAATACAAAAATAGTGTTTTAACAAAGTTCTTCAGGTAGCAGGGTGCATTTTAACAGTTTAAAAGGTCAACTTGCACATGCCACAATATCCACTGAAGGAGAGTGTCAGTTGACTACTGAGATTGCTACGTAATCAAACACAACCATACTGGCAGTTACGCTGTTATCTGCAAAACTCATACACTGCAGCATTAAAGTTCCTTATCCAATTTGACTTAAAAAACATCTAAACATCCTTATCTGAAAAGGAAGTTAAAAACACTGACAAATGTGTACAGGTTTCAAAAGAGTGTTTGTTACTGGAACATCCGATGAACGCAATATTGTAAATTCATTCACTCCCCAAGAAGCCATTGAAATTCCTAAAACATATTTAGCAACTTTTTTGTTAGCTTCAGTCCAATATTTTTTCCATGGAAACAAAGCCATTACTGAATTGCAAACATTAAAACATCCAGTTTTCAACTAAAAAAAAAGAACACAACAATCTAACCTTGACACATTTTGGAGGCTGTTAGAGGTGAGATGTTACAATCAGTAGTAAGATCCAACAGAAGTATACACATGGTTATGGTTTCAGTAAGTCACTTTCAAATGAATACAGGTGCAGAGTTTAAAAACTATTTGTAAACAGATATGTCTGTAGAGAAGAACTTGAGCCAAGGAACTTGAGTCTTATTTACAAAGTGATCTTCATAAGCATTTTCTTGTGAATTTCACTCAATCCTGATTTTGGCACCAGCAGAAGTATCTGATACCTCTACAATAGTGAAGAAGGTGACAAGAGAGTCAAGAGGCCATGTCATGAAGATCTCACCAGTCCGAAAATAGCAAGCACGTTTCTGATGATTTTACCTTGCACACACAAGTAACAGAATGAAGCACTTACACCAGCTCATACTTAACCATCCAAAGTCCAGATGAATAATTTCCATAACTGGAGTATCACATAATTAAGAACTGTGTAAAAGGGTGATCCAAGCAAGGCAAAATAAATAGTATGAAAATCTAAAGTACACATACATTAAAAGAAGCAATTCAAACTAATTTAGAATTCAAAAGGTCAAAAAACTGCTGTGCAAAGACACAGGTATGCAGCCCACTGAAGACTTCTAGTCAACATGCAGAAGTAGTCAAGATCTGAAATGAATGCATGATGACTAACACACAAGGCAAAATAAGTTTATTATATATTTCTGTGATGTATCCTCAGCAAAAATACTGTATTAACTGCTGAACACAGAGGAAGAGAGGAAATAGATCAATTCAGGGCCTAGCAACATAATTACCTCAGGAACAGAAGCAGTTCAAAACTGAGATTAGTAGTATTTGAGAGGTGAACAATGAGAAGTGACACAAATACCTAAGTTAAAAGGAAGTTCAAGAAGAACTGATTAAAAATTGGTTTGGATGTAAACAATTAATTGTTTTATTTCATGTCCCCTCCTGTGTCCCCCCAACTTAACCTTTCAATGTTTAAGCCAGGTTTTTAACCAGAGCCAGAACTAAAAAGAAGCTTTCCCTCAAGGGCAAGTCATCCCACACGAAACATGAAAGCACTGCCCCTCCTTTGAAACACTGCACATTAAACATCCAGATAAAGCAGTGGACTGAACTAAACTTACTGTAGATGGTCAGAAAAAGACAACAAGCATTTATGATTCTAACCCGAGTCTCAGAAGCTTGGGGTTTGTTCCATCCCAGATTTCAGGGATCTACTTCATCAAATCTCTTAACCAGAATTTCCAACACTTAAAAATGAGAATAACTCTAGTATCTCTCACATTTTTGGGTGAGTGTTTCTTTGCTGTTTGGTTTGGTTGTGTTTTGGAGGGTAGTGATGGTGGTATTTTTTAAAAGAATGTGTCAAATCAGCAACTGAACACTTCACAGCCAACGGTACATCCAGAAACTGAAGTTTTCATATCTAAAAAGTTGCTTTCCCCTTTTGATAGTAAAACTCTACAAATGATAAACCAGTGGTATTTTGATCTAAAGTCTACAAAGACCAGGTGAAACAGCTGATGCGCAACTGCCTACTCATTACTGCAAGTTAAGCTTTAAACTGAGACATCACCCTTGTAAATTATATCTGTGCAGAGGTACATTTAAACACACATTCGGCCCCTAAATGCACCCTGTATTTTCCAATAATAAAATCTAAACAGCGTTCCACCCAGGAAAGATCTCTGGTCTAACCTTTGACAGTACTTAAGATGTAGATTACCTTTTGGTAATAAGTAAATTCATTTAAACGATTGATCTTTAAGGAGAACATTAATTGCCTCAAATCTTAAATTATTTATATTTTAAAACTAAAGTATCAAAAGTAAATTAGCAGTCATCTTTTCTTTTTTTGAATGCAGCTGAAGTTTTAGTCTGCAACATACGTAGTCTTCCTGAAAACTTAAGGTCAAAGTTCTCACTAAATACAAGAGGCCATATTCATAATTAAGATTTTTCCCTTTGCATTAATTTTGTTGAGTATAGGAAGTCCTCAAAAACCTCATGCATTGTTTCTAAACCGCTTAATTTTTTAGGTCATCAAACGAATCCCCAAGCAACTTCTATGATGCCTTCCAGGCATGTCTGCTTTTCTAGACAAATACATTACGACACCAGACCTACTCTCCAGATTAACAATGTTAGGTGATGAGGAACTGCACTAACCTCTGAGCCGAGTGAGGATCAGCTAGATTGAATTAACTTTAATTATAATCACTTTTGAGCTCAAAGTAATTTACAGATGAAAACTGACCTATAAGCATTAAAACCACCATCACAACCATTTCTCTGATTAAACGCCACTTGTACAATACCATTCCACTCTATTATATACTAGCTGGTTTCCTAATGAGAAGTTAGATGGAAAGCAGTCACCCAGACCAGAACCTAACTCAGAAGACTCCTTAGCTCTAGTAAAATAGAACCAGCATTAAGAAGAAGTCTTGTTTCTGTCTGCAAAGTACTACCTTCTGTATAAATGCCTAATAGTACTACACAAATATTAAAGAACTATCAGTCCATGGAAAGACACATAGCTGAAGTTCCACTGAATGTATATAAAAATAAACAAAATCAGCCATTTAAAGAACACCTGCATCTCCCTTTTCTTTAAACTGCCCAGTTCCTGAAGTTTCCCAAAGAAATAAGAATTGGACCTTTAGTCTGAGACACAGCATGTTTATAGCCATGTCACAAGAACCTGAAGATTAACTGGTTTATGACCATATTAATAAAAAGGTAGATACCATAGACATGTTCATTACACCCATTGGTCTACTGGAAAAAAACTGGCTTTCACCAAAGGATTTGATCAAGAATTCAGAATAAAAAATGCTTGTCTTATTTCCCCTGACATCTTTCACTACTGAAATTCAAATCCTCAAGCTATATTATTCCCCAAAGGAATATAACCCCTGCCACAATGTGTTAAGTTACAATTATTTCAACTTTTAGAGGCTAAGTGAATGAACAGATTTATATCAGTGCGACTGACAGTACAGTAAGACAAAGTTTCCTTGCTGTATTAATGAACATGGTGTCTTGCTCAGGGTTGTGAAAACTCTGTTAGCAAAGCTTCATAGCACACATACCCACAATGCCTTGTTTCCAGTTTCACTTGTGCACACGTGTTCATTGTCAGTTATGCAAGATGCTAAGAAAAAAAGCAGACCACTCATTTCCAGGGTGCTCTGTAAGCAGAACACCATAACACAGACATAAGTCCCTTGCCTGCTCCCAGGAACAGTTTTTGAGGGAGGTAGGGGCTAGATGAAGCACAAGGATGGCATTACGGTGCTGTACACACACAGCGGTAGAGCAGATCCAGCACTTTTGGCACTTCCTGTAACACCGGGCTGGCTGCATAGATGCAGCACGCTACTTCTGTGCTCTTCCAGCAGTCCCAACACTTGCTTCCTAGTCCTGTGAGTGTCAGAAAAGGGCCAGGGGCTCTACAAAACACCAGATCTACCACTTGTGCACAAGACACACATTCTACAATCCTCTGTCCTCAAAAACCAGAACACATGATATGCAAGACCTGCTACAAAGTACAGAAAAAGCAGAGGGGAAATTGTTAGTGTATACCACTTTCACAGGAGAAAGTGGGCCACACAAACAGAAGTTCAGATATTAGTGGTCTGTTCTAAGCCCTTACCATCAACATTTCAGGTACCTGAAGCCCTGAGCTGTCTATGCTTCTGTCTGGTACAGAGGCACCCAATTGACTCAAATTTCCATGTATGTAGATTTCAAATTCTATTTTGCCCTAAGAATTGAGAAAACCTCTGGATTTACAAGAGACTGGAAGCCATGCAGCTTACTTCAATCTAAGTACAGTAACTTTCTCATCCTTTACAGAGTTTATCATTGTAAAAGTGGGCACAGAAGGAAATTACTAACAAGCTACTAACAAGCTACTAACAAGCTACTAACAAGCTACTAACAAGCTACTAACAAGCTACTAACAAGCTACTAACAAGCTACTAACAAGCTACTAACAAGCTACTAACAAGCTACTAACAAGCTACTAACAAGCTACTAACAAGCTACTAACAAGCTACTAACAAGCTACTAACAAGCTACTAACAAGCTACTAACAAGCTACTAACAAGCATGTGGTACCCACTGAGCCTTAGTTCTCTCAAGTTCTATTTCACAACTGAAATCAAAATTATCAGGCATTGTCTCCTGTCTGATTAATGTAATGTCCACCAGCAGGAGTCAAATCCCAATGGAGGGGGCGAACGATTTGTCATACATTGCACGCTCAGTGCCCACTTCTCTTACTCTCCTCAAAGGAGTCAGTGCATGAAATATAAGTGTATCTCCATTAGGCTTCAAACACCAAATGGACATGCACAAAACTGCAACGTGCTTGGACACAAACTGTGGAAGATGCTGCCATATTATATCACAGTCACTTAAAAAAAATAAAGGTTTGCGTTTTCTTCTGCAAGCAAATGGGTAAGGTTTGGTATTAAATATTGAAAGCCTCACAAGTATTGGCAGTGTAAGTCCCTTAAATAAACAATATGGAGTAGATGGAATATGTTTATACGCAGATAGTTATCTATTCAAGCTAAACATAAGCCAGTGCTTCCAGCTGTAGTTACTAGATCCTTTAGGTAGTTCCTTAATCTTCCTTGGTGACAGATATCATGCACCTCCTGTATCTCCTAGTGTGGACAATGGACACATCCATCTGCCATCAGCACCAAAGCCAAGGCCTCATTTTGGGTGATCCCAGCCAACAGGCACGCAGGGAAGCGACATGTTGAACTCCAGCAAAAAGAAAAAAATAATAATATATAAAAAAAAAAAAGCAGCAGCTCTTCCCCGAGGCAGGAAGCAAGAGTTGCCCGTCCCCTGGCTGAATCTCTGGGTCCCCCTGCCAGCAGCCAGCAGCACAGCAC
>VZSZ01008814.1:515558-590667 GCA_013398815.1 Ibidorhyncha struthersii
ACAGCACGGCGCAGAAAGCGCCTCCTCGCCGGCGGGAGGGTGGCGGGGATGGACCTGCCCGGGGGGTCGGGCACTTTAGTGCTGCTTTGAACCAGAACTGGGAACGTTTCTGAAGGCACCAGAGCAAAAATAGCAGCAATCTTGTCAAGTAGGTGCAGACTTACTCAACCCCGCCTGCTCACAAAGGCTACAGGTACCACAAAACCACAGTCGGCACCTGCTTACCTGAAAAGACCAGGCTGAAAACCATGGTGGTTCAAACGCTGTTTCATCAGAGTTTCGATTGTTCCTGCCTCGGCCGGGATGGACAGCCAGAGGCAGCAAGAGCTTCAACCCTCCCATTTGAGCTTGCAGTACTTGCCTGCCACAGACCTCAGCAGCCTGGTTTGCTACAAATGTCTCTCACGCCTGACTGCAAGCTCCGAGTGAAGCCTTTCCTACCGCCGATTCCTTCCTGGGGCTTCTCTCCCATGCACATGGTGTTGGGTAATAGCATGGAGCACACTCGGAGGAGACATCTGGGATCTACATTAGCCTTGCAGAAACCTAAATGTCTTTGAGACAACCCCGTTCCCCAGCACACTGAATTTTAGCCTCTCTTGGCTGGAATGCGCCCATGATTTCGAACATTGTTAGAGGCAGATGGGATGGACAGACTCACCGTATGACAGCACAAGAGCTGTTTACTGAGGGTATATCACTTACCAGATATTTAATGTGTATTTTCTGCGTTTTACTAAATATGTGCGTCTACTTGTCTGAAGCAATCTGCAGTCTAAATATAGCTATTTAAATAATAGAAATGACAGCAGAAAGCAAAACGAGAGGGAAAAGTGGTGGATGTGCCTAGTGTCTGCAGGGCAATCTATGTTAAGAGCAAGCGAAGGATAAAGGATCCCATTCTTCACTGTACAGTGCCACACCAGTTTTGTTCCAGCGTATGGCGGTAAAACCTCAGCCCCCAAAAGCTTTGTGGTAAAGAAACCCCACCTGCAAGACAGAGGTTTGTGCAGGGAAATTAAGGATGCCCCGTTCCCCAGCACGTTGAATTTTGGGAGGTGGGCTTTTTTTATAACACGCAATTTAAAATAGCTAGAAACTGCGAAAGTGTAAGGAGGCAACAGAAGGATCCAGGCAAAGGGTGCACAGCGTAGTCCAAGTGATAAGAATTAGGGAGAAACAAATGGGGATGGGGATCATCAAATCATAGAATAGTTTGGGTTGGAAGGGACCTTCAATGGTCATCTAGTCCAATCCCCCTGCCATGAGCAGGGACATCTTCAGCTAGATCAGGTTGCTCAGAGCCCCGTCCAGCCTGACCTTGAATGTTTCCACAGATGGAGCATCTACAACCTCCCTGGGCTATCCCACTTAATGACCACTGTAATGCCTTTCCCCATTCCCAGAAAAATCAGTGCCAGCCACTCCAGCAGTCAGAAGCCACATTGGCCATAAGCTCCTTCCTCCGCCAGCAAAGGACTGGAGCGCAGCGAGAGGTGTGCGATGGCACACGCCCGCTGGTGGGACACACTGCCCTCCCCTCCCCGGGGCACCGTCATCCTAAGGCACTGGGACACAGCCCATTCAGCAGCCTGAAATCACAACTGCTGCTCTGGCTTCTGCTTTTCTTAAGGTGGACTAATGCCTCGCCCGATTCTCGGTTCAGCCATGTCCTGCCATCTTTCCGTGGTTGTCAACGTTACGTGATTCTAAAATAAAAGTGCCTGTAGCCCCCTTGTAACCGTCAGATTTTAAAATTATACTAGTTGCTATTTTTTAATTTATCCGAAGTGTCCAGTGCTTGGGAGTATGAAGAGAGCAGAGGTGTACAGAAGGCATTTGATAAAAATGAGCAATCGATTGGTATTTATTGCAATACCAATTATATGCTATTGCAGGCGTTCCCTTTATTCAATCAGCTAAAGTGGCAATCATCTGTAAACAAAGGATTCGCAAGGCGGCGGCTAGTCTTGTCCTTCTGCAGCCTGCCACCTCCTGACACGCAGAACCCTGAGGTGAAACCAGTGACCCCTATAGAGCAGTGATGTACAGAAGAAGCGAGCTGTACAGAAGCCAGCAGCGCGGAATAGAGAGTAAGCTAGTCAACAGCAGGGGCCAACGAGTGGGGACAGGTCTAAGCAAGTCCCAGCTGCAAACTTACTCCTAGACGGAAGGGAAATGCCTTTTCATCCAAAATTCGCAGATGTCTTCTAGGGGTTTTGCATTAGTCAAGTAAGTCAACCCCTTCTCATGAGACAAAATAAAACCCAAGCCCTTATAATAGGGCTTTTTAGCAGTTTTTGAAGAACAACAGAAACATTTTTCAATAAGAAGCAATTTCTGAACAGCTAAGTAGGAAGGGACAAGGTGGAGGACATACGGCCGCCAGTCCTGCTTGCGCATGGGAAGCCTATTTCTTACAACACCTGAATGGTATGCACATGCGAGCTTTCTAGTTTGGGTGGTTTTGCTGTCAAAACGGTCAACTTACCCCAGCGTTTGTGCAGTTGTGACAATAAGAAACTTTAAAGTTGGACTTGAGTTGAAATTAAACCTGTACTTGGGCTTTAATGGCTCATTTGTTTTTCTTTGCTTTGAATTTTCATCTTCCCGTGTGTTTCCCAGAGCATTCTCTGCAACTTTGAGTTTCAGTCAGGCTGGAGAGTTGGGGTACTGCCTTGGTATTGCACAGGAAGCCAAACTAGCACCATGGTTTTGAATGATGGGAATAAAATCACCTGGGAACCCACTAGGTACTGGCACAGGTCTATTTTCCTCATAAAGGTGTGTTATTTTTCAAAATATGTCATCTTGAAAGGAAGCTTTTTTAAAAGCCTGTAAAGGTCTGTGTAAGAAACGTGCAGGTGTGGTCACTGAATGTGCAGAGAGACACAGTGCTTTTCTCCAGGCTGGAAGAGCTTTGGTGAGAGACACTGGGAGAACTGCCCTATGACATAGAAGCTAGGGCAAGTCTCCTGGGGACAATGACTTGAGGTCAAATCGCTGCTCAAATCAGAGGAAGAAGAGTTTGAACCGGGTCACTCACATGCTAGTTGAGTGTCTTACTCACGGAGCTGTTAAATATCAGGGCATCTGACCTCTCCCTTGAGTGCACAGCCTTATCATCTATGCTCACTTTTGAGTCCTCCCCCCCCAGCTTGCATCACTGACGCTCACGTCGGCTGTAGAGCGAGGCTCAGGCAGGGGCTGTCTCCAGGCAGAGGCCATGAGGACGCTCAGGGAGGGAGCACAGACCTAGTTTTGTACCTGGAGGGGGCTGAGGAAGGTCGAGCACTGAAGCCGTTGCAGAGGGCTAAGCCAGTATTTCTGTAACAGCCTGTTGCAACAAATGAGTTTGGCACTCACATCCAGGCTCAGTCTTCCTAAGCACAGCATGCGTCCTGCCTGCCTGAGCTGCAGTCAGGCTACAGCTAAGCTAAAGCGACAGTGCTTTTAGCTTAGGAAAATGTGTAGGTCATGGAGCTTGGTATGCTTACTTCGGATCAAGAACTCCCCTGTGGCAGGCGATATGGTGAACATTTAAGCTGCTTTCAGTCCCCTTTGTACTGAGAGAAAAAATGCAAAAGGTCCTTAGTATGAACCTGGATCTGGTTGCAGGAACACCTAGATGCCCCTTCAGAGTACTAGGCACGCTTGGCACCTAAAAAAAGGCTCAGTTTTACAGGACTCGGGTCCTGCTCAGCACTGCAAACCTGTGATGTATGAAAAGCAATAACCACACGTTCTCTTCTGATCATAGCTGTTTTCAGGTCAGCTTACCCATGACCATTTTCTGAAGTACAGACTGCCCAAGGTTACCCTCTCCTGAAATCTGTTGGCAGTGCTCCTCCTGGGAGCACCGAGTTACAACGAGGGATGATGGGAGTGCTCCTTGTCTGCTTCTGTCTGTGGTAGCTGGCAGAGGTACAATCACCATGGAAGTTATCATCAGTCACCGAAACTGAGAACACCCGCACTGAACTATTTAGAGAGTAAAAAGCCCGAGGTTCCCCAAGTGCCACAAAGACATGCCTTTTCCTCGGTGCAGTTTCGAACAGTGATGAAATCCTGTGCGGAAGTACTGGGTTACCAGTACATAATGAAAACAGTGAATCCAGAGTATTCCTTTTAAAAGACTGAATTGCTTTCTTGTGGCAAAAAGCGATTCTTTCAACTCTTACTGAATGATTATTCCAAATTACGTGGCTAGCCAATGAACGATACAGTGCAGAGCTGTTGTTAGTTCTTCCACGTATTGTTTACTTTTTGAGGAACTACTTGTTTTCTAAAGGAAAGTACATCATCCCAGAAAGCAAGTTATAAACAGTGCCACAGACAGCATAAAAAGTTCTGCTGAACTGTCACATGGCAAATCATGCGAATTCCTGTGTAGAGCTGAATGAACACCTCTCACAGATTTCTGTTTTGCACTTGCTTCTGCTTTTGTGAAATGAGAGCAAATTTTCCCTCAGGGAACACATTTGCAGACAGGGGTACCACCAAACTAAAGAAATACAATGTGTGTAACCTCTGAGATACTGTAATAAAAGACAAAGGAAAATTACACGGTTTCGAAAAAGTGAAATGCTGAAATGGGATTATACATTTTTTCACATAATAAACCTTCAACATCTTTCATTTCTCAATATTTTTAACTCTCCAGGGACTAAATCATGACTCCTGTCTTACATTATAGAGATTGCTCATAGATATGGAAGGTATAAACCAAAAGTAACAGGACCCCAAAAAAGAAGCAGCCTAGGGGAGAGATGAAGAAAATAGGGATACAGTGTGGAGTGATAAACTGGGGGAAAAAGTAAATGACATAGGTGTATTAAAATGGATGAAGAAACACATGTACAAGTACTTTAGAGGTAGTACAGAAATTAAAATCTCAAGTACAGTGCACTTGGTGGTTTTTAGGGTCATTGCTGGGGGTTAGAACGCACTGCAGTGGTGTTTCTTTTTAGTATTGCACTTGCTGTGAAATAATTCTATCATAAAAAAAGCAACTGTGCTAACTGAAATATCACTGTGGAATAGACTTTTTAAAGGAGCTGTATGTGGAAACTAATAAATTATTAAATTACTACATTAGAACAAATCTTTTTATAACGCATATAAATCAGTTAAGCCATAAGAAAAAAAAGACATTAAATAGAAGAAGCTGTATCTCTTGTAGTGCCTGCAGTTGGCCCTGATGCATCTAAAATGACGGTAAAACTATATACAGACGGGTCCTTGTTTCTAGTATTATTGGTCACTTCATGACAAAATAAAATCCTATAAAATTTCGTAGTTAAAGGGTTTTACTGTGGTCTCATAAGGATGTAAGTAATACATTGCCTAAAGGCTGCCCAACTTTCTCATAGTTACCTTACACACGTGAGGAGGAAGCTCACTCCCTTAAATTACTCTGGTTCTTTGACCCTCACTGGTTTAACAGGTTGGAGTTTAGTTTGATTTGGTTTGGGTTTTTTTTTTCACTGTAGCAGGGTGTACTAGCCACTGCCAGAACTCCCCATTACTGCTACAAATGCTGAGAGTAGCACCCCTGCCAGGGACAGGATATGTATTCAGCCCCAGAACTGGGTAGGAAATGGTTCTGAGCCATATGAAAACATAGCATCCCAAACAGGGAGGAAAAGACAGTAACTCATTCTCGTGGACTGTAATCCCTCCATCCTCTTTCCCCCCCAAAAAATTCACAGATGGAGCAAATCCAAATATTCCGTTTAGATCATCTGCAATTGTTTTGTTTTGATTTTTACCATGTCACTATGTCTTTACTAGCATTCATTCTAATTTTGCAATTGAAAATCATGATAGAGCTCAAATCTTGCATTTTACTATGAAACCCTGACCATTTTAGAACTTTTTGTCCTATGCCCTTTTTTGAGTTGAAACATTTGCTAAGACTAACCCTTTTGGATGAGCAATTTAATTTTCAATGAATTGACAATTACCAATTTAATCTCTGACCTTGTCGTTTAAAAAAAAGTTCTCAGCAGCTCTGGTCAGAGCATGACCTGGCACAGGAGAGCGAGTTCCTTCCTCCCTTGCAGGCTGATTCCTCCAAAGACGGTGAACCTTCAATAAGCACAGACATGGATATAGACTACTTGCTCTTCTCTATACAATTTTCCAAAACTTTGTTTTTTTCAGCAACATGGACAACACTTTTGCCTGAAGGCAGGTGCTTTGGCATCGCATGGCAGTGCAGAATACGTGTGGAAAGAATTGCATCTATCTGACTTCAGGCAGAAAAAAAATATAAGGTTTTATATAACTTAGTGTCTCAAAATTATAGTTTGAAACACAGCACTTCAAGTGTCTGGCATTCAAAGGCTGATCAGCTGCATAGCAAAAGCTGTCTGAAGAACGTCAAAGTAGGGATATGAACAAGCTCTATTAAATAAATTTGTAAGAAAAGGTGCATATTTAAAACTTTCCTGTAATGATCATTTTCTCTCTTTACTGCTGTACTCCTTCCTCTGCAGCTTTGGCTTGGGGCTAGAGCTGAGAGGGGGAAAGAGGAAAACGAAGGATATTCAGCTGAAGACCTTTGAGTTTGGATCAATGGTTGCAGCATCTCACATTATCCCTGTATGTTCCCAGATAGAGTTTCTCAGGACAGTCTGCCAGGGACTGGCACCCGGTTTGTCCCAGAGGGTGTCTGGAAGAGTTTGCACTGATAGGATTCTCAAATCCTCTTTACTGCAATAATCAAAGCAAACTTTTGATCAGAAGATCGTGCTGGATATTAATATTGCTGCAATCGTTGGGCATGAAGGCGCTCATCTACTGACCTTGTTATGGTTTGAAGAGGCCACAACAATTTATTGTCATTTAGACAATTATTCTCTCACCTGGTGACCACTCCCCACCCAGGAAGGGGAATTGGGAAAACACAAGGAAACCCAAGGGCTGAAATATAAATGGATTTAATAGAATAATACCAAATAATTAACATTAATAACACTAAAGAACCAATATTGATCCCAATACCAATGTAAAATATACAAGGATTATACTCAGCCAATTCTATCAGTCGGAAGCTGTGCACCCCCAGCAGGGGAGAGCAAAGGTGGGACACTGCGAGCGCTATGGCTTTGGGAGGAAGGGAAGGGGTCAGGCGTCCAGCAGTGGGGCAAGAAGTTCTCTGGATCGCAGCTGTCATAGAAGAGGAGAGACTCCTCAGCAAACTTTCTGATTTATATTGAATGTGACATTCATGGTGTGAAACAATCCTGTTGGCCGCCTTGGGTCAAGTGCCCGGGTCTCACTCCTCATCCCTGCACCTGGCGAGCTCAAAAACACTGGGACCTTGAAACCCACATACCATAGCTGGCTAGAAAGTAAATATTTTCACAAATTCAGACACTAGAGTCTTCTCAAAGTACAGTTTTCCCTGAAATTAGAAGAGACCTTCCTGAAAAGTAAAAAAAAAAAAAAGAGGAATTAATCTTGTCACTCAGACCAGGACAGACTGAAGTGCTGTCTAGGGAGGTTTGCTGCTTCCTGGGGGCTCAGATCTGGGATATTGTGGAGACACAGACATGGCATGTCCATTCCTCAGGTTGTTAACCCCTGCTGCTCTCCCAAGTGGACACCAGTGCTGCTATCAGGGGAGACCTGAAACCTATTGAGCATGATTACGTGACTCCGGGTGAGGGCATGGGGGCCCCAATGGTTTTGTCTTTGATCCTGTTGGTAAGGGGGAAGGGCTTGACAAGGAGAGGATAGATCCTTTGGATCAACATCTGGTTGCACAGCTGTTGTCAATGACAGGGATTTGGTTTTTTTGGTCCTCTGTGAGGATCAAAGACTTGGGAAGAGACTGGATCCCACCCAACTAAGCAGGGCAAAAACATCTTTGCCAACATGCTGGCCAACCTGGTAAAGAGAGATTGAAACTGGGAAGGCTGGGAGAGGGAAATGACAACCCACAGTCAAGTGAGGAAACTGTGGACCAGGGTGGCAAGCAAGATGGACAAGAGAGACCTTGAAACCAGCACAGGACTGAAGGGGACCTCAAACATATACACTCAAATAAGGAAGTGCCAAGAGAACATTATGGAGGAAGCTCTCACACTTTTCCTGGGAAATCAACACAGCTGTGTGCCTCTCTGAAATGCCTGTAACACTACTGCATGCAGCACAGGGAGCAAAAAGAAGGAATCTGAGCTCCATGTGCCATTGCTACTATCTCATTGGGGTGGCAGAGGCATAGTGGGACAGCTCACATGGCAGAAGTGCTGCCACAGAGGGATCCAGGTGCATTGGGTGTCCTTCAGGGAGAGGGAGGAGAGGGAATTGCCCTTTATGTGAGAGCAGCAGGAATATGTGTGGCTCTCCTGAGAGATGGATGATAAGCCAGTGGGGAGTTTACCGGGTAGGATTTGAGGGTAGACCAACAAGGGTAACATTGTGGGTGTTTGTTATAGACCACCTGATTAGGAAGAAGTAGATGAGGTACCTTCTTCAAACAACTGGGAGAAACCTCACGTTCACAGACCGTGGTCCTCATGGAGAACTTCGAACATGCCAATATCTGCTGGAAAAACAGTACAGCAAGGCACAAGCAGTCCAGGAGGTTTCTGGAGTGCATTGGTGGTTACTTCCTGACACAGATGATCATGGAGTCAATGATGGGAGGCGCTCTGCTGGACCTTATACTTACAAATAAGGAAGAACTGGTCAGGGGTGTGAGGCAAACTGGGAGCAACCTTGGCTGCAGTGACTGTAAAATGGTTGAGTTCCGGATACTGAGGGGGTAGAGCAAGGCAAAATCAGGTTCTCAACCCTGAACTGCAGGGCAGCAGACTTTGGCCTGCTCAGAGACTGACTTAGAGGAATCCCATAGGAGATGGACCTGCTGAGAAGATGGGTCCAGGTGAGTTTGCTGATTTTTCAAGGACCACCTCCTCCAAGCTCAACAGCAGTGCGTCCTAATTTGCAGGAAGTCAAGCAAAGATGGCAGGAGGTTTGCATGGATGGACCAGGAGCTCCTGACAAAATTCTGACATAAAAAGGAAGCACAACAAGAGGTGGAAGTAGGGACAAGTGACCCATGAGGAATGTAGGAAACACTGTCTGAGCATTCAGGAATAGCATCAGAAAAGCCAAAGCCCACCAGGAGTTGAATCTGTTAAGGGATATGAAGGACCACCAGAAGGGCTTCTACAAGTATCTCAGCAGGAAGGGTCTAGTGCTGAACAGGACCAGGAAACTGTAACAAATGACATAGAAACAGCCAAGATACTCAATGACTTATTTGCCTCAATTTTCACAGAAAAGATTTGCCTTCAGGAATTTCAGGTCCCTAAAAACAGAGTAAGTTCAGAGCAAGGAAGATTTATCCTTGGTGGAGGAGGGTTGAGTTAGGGAACTTTTAAACCAAATGGAGAAGTCCATGGGACCTGATGGGATGCAGCCATGAGTGCTGAGGAGGCAGCTAATGCCATTGCAAGGCCACTCCCAATTGTCTTTGAAGGGTTTCGGTAATCGGAGGAGGTTCCTGAGGACTGGAAGAAAGCAAATGTCACTCATCTTCAGGAATGGCAAGAAAGAAGATGCAGGCAACTATAGGCTGGTCATCCTCACCTTGATCCCCAGGAAGGTGATGGAGCAAATCCTCTCCTGGGAACCACTTCCAAACACATGCATGACAAGAAGGTGATTGGAAGTAGTCAGTGTGGATTTACAAAGGGGAGATTGTGCCTCACCCTCCCAGTAGCCTTCTAAGATGAAATGACTGGCCTGGAGGATGAATAGACAGCAGTGGATGTTTATTTTTACTTATGTTGAAAGCACGCTTTCAACACTGTCTCCCATAACATCCTCATAGACAAACTGATAACTAAATAAATGTGCAGTGAGGTGGACTGAAAACTGGGCCCAGAGGGTGTGATTGACATTACAAAGGCCAGCTGGAGGCCAGTTACTAGTGGTGTATCCCAGGGATCAGCACTGGGGCCAATACTGTTTAATATCTTCATTAATGACCTGGATGTTAGGACAGCATGCGCCCTCAGCAAGTTTGCAAAACCAGATACAAATGTGAGAGGACTGGCTGGTATACCAGATGGTTGCACTGCCATTCAGAGAGACCTCCAGAGGGCGGAGAAATGGGCTGACAGGAACCTCATGAAATTCAGCAAAGAGAGATGTAGAATCCTGCCTCTGAGAAGGAATGACCCCAGGCACCAGGACAAGCTGGGGAATGATAAACTGGAAAGCAGCTTTGCAGAAAATGACCTGGGGCGTCCCAGTGAACACCAAGTGGATTCAATGATCCCCAGAGGTCCTTTCCAGCCTCAACTATTATGTGATTCTGTGTGTCCTGATTTGAAGTAAAACAGAACCAATTTTCTTTTCAGTAATTTTACTTTTCAGTTAAGGCTCTTGTAACTAACTGCACTCTCTGAAATCAACGGCATATTTTTCAGACAGTGTCTGCTTCTAGCAGTGATAAGGCCTGATGTTTACAGTCGATGCCAAGGAATGGTATGCAGAGAGGCTCCTCCTGCTTATACTTATTGCTGTAACACCCAAGGCAGCTAACTTTGTTATGTGCCATGTTGGAGGGTCGGAAGCGGAAAAGCAGGGTCCCACCCGCAGGCAGGAGCAGACAGGACAGGTGACCCAAAACTGACCAACAGGGATTCCATCCCATCTGCATCATGCTCAGTATAAATGCTGAGGGGTCAAAGGGTCAGCCCTCTTTCTTCAATGGCTGGCGTCCAAGGAGGACTCTGTCTGTTCGTCTGCCTTTTATCCCAATCCATAATGAAAAATGCAGTGTAATACTATTAATTTAAAACCACCGGAACAGTAGCACAGTGTGTCTAACATACACAGCACTCACATGGTCTGTCTGATTAATTCCAAAATGTTCACGTAGAAGGCAGATCAAAATTGTTCTCCATGATTTGCATGATAGATTTGCATGGGGAAAAAAAAGCCTTCATACTTGGGGAACTGGAAGTTGGCTATATTCTTTGCTGTTTATTAGGTCTTTTTCTATAAAGTCGTGCTGGGTCCCGGTTATAAATATAGCATTTTAGTGTTCTGCAGAAGAGCAGACTGCTTCTGCATCATGTAGTCTTATGTTCTCTATGCATTTCAAATCATATCTGTAGCCTAATTTAGGCAGTTTTCTTAGGAAATGTAGAAGTATTTAAAAGTTGAGGGTACTGATAAAACTGCTTTGGAGTTTTTGCCTGTCATTTTGCTTTGTTGCTTTATTTTGATGCTTTTACTTTTCATCTTTCTCTGTCTCCCACTGCAATAAGCAGACTTGTCATTCTTAAGAACTCTGTGTTATTGCTACATTAGCTGAGAAAGGATGAAGGGCAGAAACTAGGCAGAAAAATAAAGGGAAGTTGCAAAGGATGGGAGAAGAGCAAAGGAGAGGAAGTTTGTTGAGACCTGTGGGATTTGCTATGTCGCGTAACCAAAGCCTTTAAAAATAAGGGGTGGAATTAATTCCACCTAACTTCAGATGTTCCCAGCTTCAATATCTCAACTTTCCTGGGTTGCCTTAATAGTGGAGAAAGATAAGCTCTTGTACAGTGTAATTCACCTGGGCTGTTTTAATTGTCTGCCTGAAGGTGGGATGACTTGTGCCCTAGAAATGCCTCTTTCTCTCTATTGACAATACAAGGCATGGAGGATGATCTCAAATGTAAGTGTGTGCATTTACTGGATTAACCTAAATTCTCTAGCACTGATTTGAACACCTAAATTGAAGAAAAGCAAGCCGAACAGCAGAAGTAGTCTGGGCACCTCGTACCTGCCAAAGCTGGTTGTGCCCCAGAGCACCTGGAACACAAATCATGTGGTACTATTTATTTTGCATCGTTAGTGCTGGTTTTCCTTTCTGTTTTCCACAGCGGTGTCTGGGCGTGGAGAAGCGGAGGCTGAGGGAAGACCTTATCACTCTCGACAACTACCTGAAAGGAGGTTGTAGAGAGATGGGGACTGATCTCTTCTCCCTAGTGACAAATGATAGGACAAGAGGAAATGGGTTCAAGTTAAGCCAGGCGGGGTTTAGATTGGATATTAGGAAAAATTTTTTCACTGAAAGGGTTATCCAACACTGGAAAAGGCTGCCCAGGGAGGTGGTGGATTCGCCATCCCTGGAGGTGTTTAAAAAAAGGGTAGACGTGGTACTTGGGGACATGGTTTAGAAGTGTTTTTTGTCAGGTTAGGTTAATGGTTGGACTCGATGATCTTAAAGGTCCCTTCCAACCTCAACAATTCTATGAGTCTATGCAGAAACTGAACCTAAGGTCTGGTTGTCTAGCTTGAGTTTGGGGCTGTAAGGGCAACATCTCCTCCCTGGCCACCTGAGTCCATTCTTCTTCAGGTGCTCTGGAATTACTTGCTGGGACTTGATGGTGGCTGCAAAATTCCAGGCGTGGGCAGATGTGCAAATCTTATATCACATGTGTTGCTCCTTTCCAGTAGTGTGGCTCTGCTGTTTTGGGGTAGATGTGGTCCTTGAACTCAGGATTTCTCATGAATTTGCTGTGCCAGGAAGCCACAATCCTCAGTATTGTTGCAAATGCCAGAATGATAAGGAAAACGGTCAAGATTCCTGAAAGGTCTAGATGATACCTGAGAGCTGCTATAGTGGGTATGTGTCCCCTGGGAGCTCAAATCCACAGTGAGCTAGAAATACCTGCTTATATAGCAGCATTTAAGCATGGAGGAGTTATCCAAACAAGGTGCCATACAGGTGAAGAGGTAATCTGATGTGTGAAGCTACACAGAGAGAAAAGATGGAAAGCAGACTTGTTAATCCAACTGTGCATTTGCTACATAAACAACTTCTTGAAAAAAATAGAATAGCTTTTTTTTCAGCTCCAAAGGAATAATTAATAGTGGATAAAATAACAAGGAAGTCAGAAAAAGTGGTGAAAAGTGGCTTTCTGCAAAATCCCTAAAGGGATTCCAAAAGAAACTTTCCCATTGTGTCCCAAGTGCCGATTCTCTGATTACTTTTTAATAGCTGATCAGCCAGTCATGAATTCACTGCTAATGCACAGAAAAATAATACGATTTCAACATAAATAATTTATAAGCACCAGGCATCACTGGCAATACAGATGTAGTTAAACATGATTCCTTCAATTTAGGAAGGGACAGGCATAATGAGATTCATTCTGTAAAAATGAGATGTCCTCTGTAAATTCAGGATTATATAAATAAATTTTATGACAAGTCTTCAGTAAATTCCAGAATTCATAAAGTTGTAGAGAAGTTTTGTTAGTTCTCAATCTATTAATCTGTTTATGAAATAAATTGTACCCCAGAGCTCTTGTGATTACTCTACCTAACCAGTGTTATATTTAGGCTAACATTATTTTTAAATTATCATCTGTAGCTATACAAGTACTGCATGTCATATATCAGTATATTAGGTACTATAAAACACCAATATAAATATTTACTACTATGAACTACTACATTTTATCATGCTACCTAACAGTAAAACCTTTTTTTTTTACATTGTTTCATATTAGATATTCAGACATTAATATCTGCATTAGAACTTTGCAGGATTTAAACCACCTTACATGTTACAGAGCAGTTTATAACATAAAAGCAGAATTATTTGTATTACAGTGATAGTGATGCAATAATTAAGTAATTTGTAAATGGGATATAAATTCACAGGCAAGTACTGCTCCAAATATAAATGTCTAACATGCTCAAAGCTCTATTTTTTTCTAAATGGTAAAATATGAGTTGACGAAATAGTGCTTTGCAAATACATGCTTTCGACATTCAGTGAACTGGAGGAATCCTGCTTCATTAAATTGAGTCTGCTATTGCTTACTCTGAAAATATCTAAATCTATAGCTATTCCTCCCAAATCCCACGAGGCAGACGGCGGTAGCCAGCCACCTGGATGCTTTTCAGTCTCGTAGGATCTCATTAGCCGCTGAGTGCACCAGCCGCACTTCTGTTCCTTTTGCCCACGTTCCTGCTCTGAAATAACCAGTCTGACCCCACTTGTCCAGGGCCAAAACAGACAATACTGATGCGTTGCCCCTCTGAACTCGGCCTCTGGTCGTGGTCTTACCTTGCTCTTCGGTCTGGTGTGTCAGTGGCTGCGTGGCGTTGGTGGGCTGAAGCCAGCTCGAGTCTCGCTCCCGCATCGTTTTTCCCTGGGTGCTGTACTGCAGCTCAGCGCAGTCTCCATACCTGGCTCCAAACACAGTATTAGCCTTCAGTTGCTGTAATCAATAACTGTGATTGATAACTGTTGTTTAAGGTCAGACTACCTCATTAGTGTTACCCGTATCTGTTTTCATATTGCTGCCAATGAACTGGAAACATCTGCTGGGTGGTAGCTGGGAAGGCACGTGCAACAAAATGCATCTGCAGGGACCTGAGGGTTCTGTTAGGAAAGATGTAAGGTTGTATAAATCATTAAAACAAAAACTATTTCCTATTTGAAAATTGGTACCTTAATAAAAGGCACCTTAGACGTAACGAAGATGGGAGAGCAGCTTCTCAGGAAATAAAAATGTGTGTGGCCTCTTGAATTTTAATTCACTGGCTGCAGCTGATTAACAATTTGCATTGTCTATGTATATAAATATGTTCTTTACTCTCAGTAACTTACTTATCACTGTATTTTTTATTTTTTTTTTTGCCTTCAGAGTGTTCTGGAAAAAAAAATTGAAGCAGAGGCAGTGAGAGGTGACTGTGGGCCTAATCTTCTTTGTGCATTACTTGGCAAGAAAGATAATGAAGCTGCCTCATAGACTGTAAAATGTTGTTCACTTGTTGCTTTGGGCTTGGAGGGATACTGTCAAGACTGCTGAACTGTTGGGACAGGTGTCTGTACGCTCCAGGGAATCTGTGGAAAAAGCAGGTCTTGAAAGTCCCATATAGCCATTTGAAGAGGATTAAAAATCCTCCAGGATTAAGGCTCCTCCATGGGTTTGGGAGCTCAGGATGGCACCCTCACACTTAGGCAATGGGCTCCCACTGACAGGTACACAGATGTGGCACAGGTGACAGGAGACCAATAATTTTAAAGGTGAGCTTTACATTTGTTTTTTTCAGAGGTTCAGGGCAGGCAGGAGGCAGCGCATGGATCAGCAAAGGACAGAGTTGCACATTGTTGCCCTGGTCCTTAGAGGCACTTCTGCATAGATCCTGAACTGAACAGCTCAGCATCTTTCAGTGATACCTAGATTTGCTCCCTGCTTTGATTTTTCATCCCGTTAGTGTGCATCCATCAGTGGCACATCTGTATGCAGCCTTTGTTTAATGGGATTATTGCCCTGGAACAGTATAATTGAAGTTCTTTTCTTCCTTAGTATGAGCATGTGGATTTTATCTGCCTCCTCTGCATTTGTTGTTTGCTGGGAGTATACAACCATTAAGTGGGTCACTTGGAGCAGGAATGCACTGCACCTTACTAAGTAATGGCATGTCATCAGCCACACTTACCGTCTTCCCTAGTTCTCTCTCACATTGGTTGTTTTGATGCATTTGCCTTCATGGGTAGGAGATAGCACTTACTACTCTGCTCCAATGTTCCTGTCTACCAAGACACATTGTATATTACTCTGTATTATTTCTTGCCTTGGCAGATTGGTTTCTTCCTGTTGGAAACAGAAATTTCTGCTTGCAACCCTGCGAACTGCAGCTTGGCACTGCCTCTGTTTCTGTTCCCTCCCCCTTTCCACAGGAGCCTGGTGTGCTTCAGAAGTTCCTCAGGACGAGAGGTGGGTACTAATGGCCACTGTGTAATTTTAGAGGAAAATTTTAGGTTTGCAGGCTGTGTATCCCTTTCTTAACTTCATGATTATGGCATGCTTTTAGAACATTTTTCAAAGCTCTAGACCTTGCATGTAATCTGTACTTTGCATTCAGAATAATCCCTGTCAAGCACAGGTGGCATTTGTAGGTGCCATAAATGAAATGTACAGTGGTGAAAAGTAAACAACAAGGCAAAATCTAATTTAAGGTATCTCCAGTAAAGCCCCAAAGACATTTTGGGTAGGAAGAATGTAATGTTGGAAGGGTTTTCTAAAGGGAAAGGATGAGTCAGCTGTAAAAATTAGATTACCTACTTCTTCTTGCCCTTCTTTTGCTCTGTCATTCCTTATCCTGCACTTAACCAACAACAGACCACTCTCAGTGAAGGTTTTTCTGTTCCCTGCAGAGTCAATCTGAGAGGTAGGAGCACCCCTATGCAGCACAGTCGTTTCATTAAGACAGCACCGGGCCCAGAGCACTCATCAGAGGAAGACCATAAAGAGCATCAGCCTGAGCATCTAGCAAGGATTTCCTGGATTACAGCTCAAACTGACTTTACATCGAAGATGAAGATAGCAGATGAAGGTAGAGAGTAAGATTTTTCTCTGTTCATGGTGGATCTTACTAGAGGCCACACAAGCATTATAAAAGGCCTAACCAGGTAGGGTTGCTCAGCCTGAAGGAAGAAGAAAGCCATGTACAGGGAATGTGTAGTCACCTCTCTTTGGTGACCTGCTCATTTCATAGAGAAAGTAATGTACAAAATGAAGGCGGTCTCAGGTCTCTAAGGTAATGAACTTTGTGGAACTTCAAAGGAGAAGCACAGGTTGCAGGAAAACTGGGGAAACCCAGGCAGGATTTTAATGGCCAGGCACCTGCTTGCAGTCATAGTATCATCAAATATAATTCTGTTTATTAAAGGATGGTCAGGCCTTACAGGCAGAAAAACTAGATGTTTTGCTTAGCGCATGGTGTAAAAAGGATCAAGAAGAGACAAAAATATTGTGGGTGAGAAATTTCTGACTCTGCTGACTTCATCAATGCCCTCATTAGCACCTTTTCAATTATTAATTGCTCTGGCCGCTGCGGTTATTACTGATCCATATTAATCCTCCAAGGAACAGGAGATGACAACACAGAGTCATGATGACCTTGTCTTTCCATGCTGTGGCTGATCAGAAATTTTCCAATGAAACAGCTATTCACTGGAAAATGTGGATTCTTCAAAATCTTTGTTTTTATTGGAAATACACATGTTTCATTGATTTCTGTTGAGAAAGTCTTTCTGGATCTAACATGGCCTTCCTATAACTAAAATTCATGAGGAGGGTTTGCCTTGAGGCTATTAAATAAACAGGTCCTCTTTCTTTGTGGTAATTCATAGAAAGTGAAAGAGAGGAGACTGAGGAACACCTAGCACAGACGGCATTCTGGGCTGACCCAGCTTCATTATCAATTTTGCCAACTCTGGCCTTACACAATGAAAACAGAAAGATCCCACCTTCATGAGAATATAAAAGTTCATGAGCTAAGGAAGACATTTCTTGTTTTTCTGCAACGGGAGCTAAAAAAGAGTAGCAGATAAAGACAATAACCCCAAACCTTAACAAAGCAATAGGGAAGTGGTATCAGCTTTTTTCATATTTTTCTCATGAGTCTTTCACACATTTTGTAAGAGTCACCAGCTGGAAGAGAAGGAAACTTCAGAGATCAACCTTCAGACGCTATCAGTTCAAACAAATATTGAATTAAGCCTGTTTTATTCTGACAGCAACAGATTCTTCTTTTCAAGATACTTTAAAATGTATCTGTGCCATCTGGTTCAACATTTTCTTCCCAAAGTCCCACCAAGCTCTAGTAAACCAAGGAACAATACATAGTTCTCCTGTGTGCATTGAAATGCTTTATAGCATTTTAGCATAGTTAAAGAATTTTTGCCTTCCCTTTTCGTTTTCCATACTCCTGCCTAAGTCAGTGCTCTTTCTGCGTATGCAATAGGGCAATGGTTCTGTACAACAAAGAATTGTAAGTATGTGATTAATTTTTATATTGAAATGTATACATTATACAGCTGGGAGTGTCGGCTGGAGGGTAATGTACCCTCTGAGCCAACAGATCCAAGAAGATACTAACTCCAGCTTTGCTACCCTGAACATTTTTACTCATCGTTGCATGTGAGATGAGCAGTGGTCTTCAGTAGGTTCCAGAGGAACAGAAGAGTTGTTCTTTCTGGCATGAGATGCAAAAATCAGGAACAGTAACTAAATGACCAGTGTGTGAGTAACAAGGCCAAAGTGGAATGAGGCAAGAAAGTGCTAGGAAAAGAAAGTGAGTGGGATATTAGATTGGTGGATGAGGAGAAAATAGAAGGAAAGTCAGAATAGAAAATGAGTGAAAATAAAAAGAGAAAAATGAAATCTAGTTTTCTAGACTGAAAGATGTCAGACATCATAATCACCATTATTGTCAATTATCATTATTATTACTATTATTATTGCTGTTGTTTCTTTTTCCTTAGCAACAATAGCACTAACAACAGTGTGAGGAGCTAGGACAAAAATCTCATAAAATCTTGGAGAAGCTTTTAGAGGAGGAATAGAAGTCTGTTGAAGAGTTACCCATTCTGGTTGTTGGGTAAGATGTGTCACATTTTCAATTCAAAGATTAGGGGAGAATTAATATTTGTGCAGTGATGTTGGAGGTGGGTGTTATCTGAATAAAGTAGAAGTAGAGCTGATCAAATGAATGTCAGAACTTTTCAAAAAAGAATTACCTGCTTTTACACCTGCCCCAAAACTATCACAATTAATAATTTCCACGGATTCCAAATAAAGAGGAGGAAGGGATATTCCCTTTCCTCTTGCTAAGTGAACCTCTCCATGCAATTATAAGCCCTCTAAAAGAGCCCTGCAGTTTATAGTATTGGTGGGCCAGTCAGCCTGAATTACAACTAATCAATACACTATGATAAGATAAAATACAGATCCTCTCTCCAGCAGCTTAAAATTGGGCTGCTTAGAAATTACAACTAGCTACTGATCAGAGACCTTACAAACCTCGTCATTAATTTTCTGATGAGCAACAGGAAACTAGGTCCAATGTTGCTAGGATAGAAACACATTGTATATGAAATTCCTTGAGGCTTTCTGCAGCAGGTACTCTCAGACAGGGGAGACACTCGAGGTGTTTATTTTTCCTGATGCAGGAGGGATCCTCAGGGTGGAAATGGTTTATCTGCATTCCCAGCTCAACAGCAGAGACCCTCAAGGGGGATGCTCACATCCCAAAACTCGCCCCCTGCTCCCCAGAGCAACATGGCTCTTTGGGAAGGGGTGTTTGTGGCCTGAAACATCTCTCAGTCCAAAGCCACAGAGAAGTCTCGGGGTCAGTCTGGAGTGAATTCCCTCCCAGGCACATCAGGGAGACAGTGAAAGGATTGAGCTCAAGTGAAAAACATAACTGGCTTTTTGCTTTTGGGGAGCAGGAGAAGATGCGTTGCCCTCATTTTGAATTTAGATACTATTCGGAATGTGGTTTTAATTTAATTTGGTTTAAGCAGGGTTTAGAAAGCCAAGCTCCTAAATCCCTTAAATAACTCGGATTTGAAATAAATAGCCAATAACAGGAACAAGGGTGGTAGGAAGGAAACATGATACCTACTTCTGCTCAGAGGAGCATCCTTTCATGGGAAGGATAAGGGAGTCAGAATCCCTCTAAGAATACTTGAACTCATGGCAGCTTAGGAGAGCTAAAAAAACGGTAAGAATAAGGATTTGCAATAGAGCTATGTAAGAAAAAAATCTGGAGCAGCTGAAATAAAGTGGGTGCTTCGTCCTTAAAGTCAGGATATAATCACACTGAGCAAATCCTTCCTTTTAACTCTCACAGGACACGCTTTTGCTATTCGCTTATGTTTCTTCAATTCTCTTTTACTTGCAGTCAATGGAATTGAATAAAGCTCTGTTGCACGAATGGTCACAACTATGTTTTCTGAATGTTAAGTACAGGGAAATTTCCTGGACTTCCAGGTTTTGTTTGTGTTCCTTTTTCTACAGCTGCATATCCATATGGGAAAGCACTTCCAGTGCTGGGATCCACATTGCAAGTGGCCTGTGTAAGTGATCCTTCCTTTAAGAAAACTTTAGCAAGGTGAATTGATTTAGTAATAATTTTCTAGAGAAGAAACAGATAACCCTAAGCAATAAAGATTTTTGCCTTTAATTCCTTTCACCCTCATAGCTTCTAATGTGTTAGTCAGAAATAAAGTAAGAAAGAAAGATGGAAGGAAGGACGGAAGGAAGGACGGAAGGAAGGAAGGACGGAAGGAAGGACGGAAGGAAGGAAGGAAGGAAGGACGGAAGGACGGAAGGAAGGAAGGAAGGAAGGAAGAAAGGAAGAAAGGAAGAAAGGAAGAAAGAAAGAAAGAAAGAAAGAAAGAAAGAAAGAAAGAAAGAAAGAAAGAAAGAAAGANAGGAAGGAAGGAAGGAAGGAAGGAAGGAAGGAAGGGAGGAAGGAAGGAAGGGAGGGCAGGAGGGAGGAAAAGTGTGGTTTTCTGTAATTCATGTGAGTTTCAGGTCACGCTGAACTTTTCACAGAGATGGTTTGTGAATAGCATGGCTTTTTAGCAGTCAAGCAATTTGTCTGGGTAAGGTTTTTCCTCCTTAGTGCCATTTAGCACCACTATTTGCAGGTGAGAGATGCTAAGGAGAGAAGAAATGGGCTATGTGAAAATACACTATGCCATTCCTTAGATGCAATATTCATGTGAAATATTTTAAATCTTCATTTGCAAGATCTCAAACGCTAGGGAAATAATCCAGACAATCTTAGCTGCTTCTCTGAAGGAAATCGTAATTATGAGCTCACGCTTTTTTGTCTGCCTGCCTACCAGTCTGCCTCTTGCCTGTGCCATTCCTCCCACTCTGCGTTGTAAGCCGCTGGTGGATTTTTAGCTAAGTCGAGGAAGAAGTGGAGAACAGAGAAGTAACACGGTTCCTGCCAGCTCTGTAAACCAGACACATGGGCACATAAGCAAGACCACAGAAAGAACCACCTCTCTCTCTTATCAGGTAACAAAACAGTCCAGGTAGAAGAGAGAGCTGATCAATGGCCTGGTTTTGAGATGGCGTTCAGTGAGTGCTCGCAGCTACAATGAGTCTGCAAGAAACCAAGCTCCTTGAGCTCAGTGCTTAACAACTTAAACAAGTGCTACTTGTTTATATATCCTCCTTCAATTGCCTTATCACATGAAAAAAGTATTGCACAGTGCTGATACTGTAACTCTGTACTATTGATGACAGTGACAGGTATCAGTATTTTATTCTGAATTCCTGCTCTGTCTCATGCTCTTTTCTTTTTGCCTCTTCCTCTTCTCCCTGCTCAACAGCACACACATGTTCACACACATAGACACTCCACAAAGGTTTTGGCAGAGTTTAATCATGGCATCCCAAAGTTGAGAGCTTTTGCAGAGAGAAAGACTGGGCAGATGTTTCAGCAATGCGCTGGGACTGAGCAGGTTGAGATTTAATTCTGCATGCTCTGCATCTTCTGGGCTTTTTTTCCTTCTCTCTATAATGGGAATAATGAAGTTTCCTTTCTTTCACTTTTTCTTCATGTGGATTGAAATGGCTGAAGTTTCTCAGTAGGCCTAGCAAAGGTCTGATCCTGTGTGACCATTGGGAAAAACCCTCTGTGGCAGAGAGAAGTAGGAAGGTGAATCATTTCGTTTCGGCCAAGGACTCCAAAGCAGATGTAAGCCCAGTTCTGCAGTCCTTATCTAGACAAGGCTCGGGCTCAGTGGAAGCACCAGCAGAATGAGGGCAACCAGGTAGGAGCCCATCTCCTTTCACCGTGTGCAGGCATCATATGCCTCTTCTTGTGCTAGTATACTATCACACATTGCATGCTGTTGCTATAAATTATTAATTATTTTAAGCAAGAAAACTGTATCTTGCCTTTTTGCTTCATTTCATTCATTCAATAACCAAGGTCGGATAACGCATGAAAATCCCGTAATTCCAACTTTGAGCAGGCAGTCCTTGCAGAAACTGCATAGATCATTCTGTCCCTGTTCCCTTTTAGTTTGTTGTTTCCACATACACTTTGAAGAGGAGAAAAAATCTAGTGCCTTGATTTGTTTATTTATCACTTGCCAGACCTTTGGCTGGAAGCATCCCCAGCACAAGAAAATAATAAAAAAAAAAAAAACTTATATGGAATGCTATATTTTAATAAAATGGATTTATAGTATCCTAGAATTTCTTTTCCAGTTTATTTTCTCTCCTGATAAAAAAAAAAGATAAATTATTTTCTTAGTAACAATGTACTTGTCTCTTATAGTTGAAATTATTCTTGAATGAAAGTTCTTACTAAAAAGGATTTAATTTTAGCATTTTGATGGGAAGTGAAGATACCAGTTTTGCATTTAGCTCTCGTCCTCACCAACCCCATTTACATTTTCAGGAGAATTTAGAGCTCAGAAAAGGTGCCAGACTGACAGCACTGGAAACTCAGTCTCCATTTATCTGCAGGCTGCTGCTGCATTTTGCGCCACTACTCTATGTCAACTTCATGGGAAAGTTCATGAATTATAGGGTACCTCATGCTTTTGAGCATTATTTTCTTGGTCTATCAACACTGCCAACAACAGCAAATTACTGGGCTTGAAACTATTCCTGCAGGCAGTGCAGAAGAAGAATACCTTCTGTCTTGGGAGTTGCTGCGTAATCTGACATTTCTGTAGTGCATCTCAAATTAAAGTTCCTCTTGCAAAATCTCTGAGCAGCAGTCCCCAGAAAAGGCATGTTGGGGAGGAGGGCAAGAAAGTAATAATCTACCCTGAAGCTCTGCCCTGAGACTGCATATTGCTACATGAGATGTGGCAGTGGGTTTCTGAAATGAGAAGGTATTCGGAGCCATTCATTTCCACCATGTACTGGCATTATATATAATGCGTGCTTCTCAGCAGGACAAATTAATCTGCGTCGAGTTCCATGTTGCAGTGGCTAGACTGCTTCCTCTGTGCTTGGTTAGCAGGAGTTCACCGAGCCCCTCTGCTCTGCCCCGGAGCCTGCGGGGCTGACAACTGATGTCATCACAGAGCAGCTATGAAAATGATGGAATTTTGTTTTCTTTCCAGCAGTTTGGTTTTCAGAAGGACAAAACTGTCAAAACCAATGCTGCTGTTGCTTATTCTGCATGTGTAGAAGAATTGAGTCTGGGGCGTCTGTAGGTGAGAATGAAAAAAAAGAATGCAGTGCTCAGTGTTCAACTTGTAGAAGACCATACCAAGGTGCACAGGGATATCAGCCTGCACACATCTGGCGGGAATGTTTGATGCTGTTCCAACATTTCTGGAAAGAAGGAGCCAGTTCCCTTTTAGAAATAGTCCATCCTTTTTTGTTCGTTTGTTTGTTTCTTTTTTGTGCAGCATACTGTGTACGGAACCTGTGTTGCAGCTTACTGTAATGCTTGCTGCCTTAAAGATGCATCTTGCTCTGTTACACAGCTGCAGTTTATGCTGTGAAACAATCGCACAGCTGGCAGGATGTTGCCAGTGTACCCCATGTGATGCCTTTCAGACACTTGTTCCGATAGCAAGTTTCTGATATAAATCTATGGCAGTGAGTGGAAACAAATTTAAGACAGACAAGATGATAAACATCATGGTTCAGCAGCTCATCAAATTCACTGAAGAAAAGATTGCAGGGTTTGGGGGGGTGTCTTTTTTTTTTTTTTGTGGGATGGCTTTTCAGATGGCTAAAATGAGATGATATGAATCACCTTCATGTTTGTATTGCCTAACTGTTTAATCCAACTTTTAAAAGCTGGATGGACTTCAAAGGTTGGCTGGCCAGAACACTAGAACATAAACTGCTAGGAACAATCCTTCAGAAGATGATCTAAAAGATTCCTCCACTACTTATGAATTTCCATGAAAACTGTCCTTGTTTGAGCGAGACAGGACTAATTTATCTTCTAATGCTTGGTAAAACTGCACTTTGAGAAGACTCTAGTGTCTGAATTTGTGAAAATATTTACTTTCTAGCCAGCTATGGTATGTGGGTTTCAAGGTCCCAGTGTTTTCAAGCTCGCCAGGGGCAGGAATGAGGAGGAGTGAGACCCGGGCACTTGACCCAAGGCAGCCAACAGGATTATTTCATACCATGAACGTCACATTCAATATAAATCAGAAAGTTTGCTAAGGAGTTTTTTCTCTTCTATGATGGCGATGATCCAGAGAACTTCTTGCCCTGGTGCTGGACCCCTGAGCCCTTCCCTTCCTCCCAAAGCCATAGCGCTCGCAGTGTCCCACCTTTGCCATCCACTGCTGGGAGTGCACAGCTTCCAACTGACAGAATTGGCTGAGTATAATCCTTGTATATTTTGTTTTGGTATTGGGATCAATATTGGTTCTTTAGTGTTATTAATGTTAATTATTTGGTGTTATTCTATTAAATCCGTTTATATTTCAACTCTTGGGTTTCCTTGTTTTTTCCCGGTTCCCCTTCCTGGGTGGGGAGGGGTCATCGGGTGAGAGAATAATTGTCCAAATGACAATAAATTGTTATGGGTTTCTCAAACCATAACAAAAATCAAATATAAACTGCTGTTAAAAGAAATGGTCACAATGCTGTCTTTAGCTACAAATTAGACTCACTTTTTGATATTTTGGGGCTGTGCCTATGGATGCTACATACAAAAATGCAGTATGTGAAAACGAAGATAAAAGTAGGAATAGAGGATTGCAGTCTGGTTTGGTCAATATGGTGAAAATGCTCATTTCAGCTGAGTATTTAAACATCTGTTTTCCAGAAATTACTTCTATTCCATAGAAGAAAAATACATTTTGACATGTCAGAAACAGGCAAGAGTATTGCCATTTTGGGCAGCAGCACAGTGGGCATGGAAAGCCTTAGAGGCAAGGTCTTTTTAACAACTAATATAAGCTGGCAAGCAAGCAGATATGAAAGGCAAAGTGCGATAATCTGGGCTGCTCAGAAATAAGTACAACTTGGGAACTAAAAGCCTTTTTATGAAAATATTTGTATGTGGAACTAGTTACCCATGGACCTGAATTCTGAAAATCTCCTTTTCCCTGCTACCATCATCTTCTGGCAGGTGAACTCTTACCTTTCTCACACTGCTCACTGGCCTGTTCAGTGCTGCAGACCTCAGCTTACACGGGAGAGGATGCTGAGCCCATTCAGACCAGTGAATCTGCAGATAACTCCGGTGTTACCAACAGAATTAACCTATATTCCTCCCAGAGGAAAAAAAAAAAGAAAAAGAGATTTTGTCCTTCTGGATAAATAGGTGCTTTATTTTTGACTAATTCCACGCACAGATGAGTCAGCCAGCTGTCACAGCACTCTCTCAGCTCCCTTGCCTTTCTTTCCGCAAGCTGGACCTCACCTGCAAAATAAGAGCTGGCCCTGACCTGCAAAATCCGGGTCCCGATCCGTATATCTTCACTTGTTTGTTACCCCCCCAGACCACCAGCCTCATGCAGCACTGTCTTGGCCCCCTTTGTTCTGCACTATTATGAAATGCCCAGTTCTAATGCAGCTTCATCATCCCAAACACCCCAAGCTCATTATTTTATTTCTTTGTGTCATTATATGGTTAAAGATATAGACCTTCTACAGCAGGCAAACTTAGTTTTAGTTCATGTTGTGCCCTTCCTTCCTGGAATTTGCTCTTCTCTCTTTGTCTTTGTGCCTGGCAGAGTACAAAAACCTGAGATATACAGGTCTTCCTACAAATGCCTCAGAAGGCATTGCAGGAGCTCAGATGGTAAACATAGCCTCTGTCTTCATATTGACAAAGTAAAATAGGCCAACACTCTCTCAGAACCTGCCTCATCTGCGAAAGCTGCTGACTCTGGGTAGCAGATGCTTGTGATTATCCTGGCTATGAAGGAAATAGGACCAAGAAGGGCAGGCCAGAAGCAAGAGGAGCTGCAGGAACCAGGTATGCAAACACAACATTCAAGGTGACAATACCTGGCTAATGCAGATGCATCACTGACCAGTTAAAGAGTCCCATGAGGAGTTTTGTAACACCAGACTCATTTTTACCAACAGGAAAAAAACTCGGAGAAGTACAGTAAAAGGCCCAGAGCTACCCGGTAAGTGCTGGAGAAAGCACTTGGGTCTCCGCACCCCTCTCTCTTGCTCTCTCCAGTTCTTCCGTAGTGCTCCGGGGGTCAGAGCCCTTGTGTCCTAGCAGGACAGACTGGAGGACAAAAAGGACCTTTGCCCTTTGCAGGGTCCATGTACTGCAGGACAAGAAGGAGCTTTGCCCTTTGCAAGGTCCATGTGCTCTGCTGAGGACAGGGTGAGAGCTTCTCCTGGCTGCATATTGTGCCTCATTTTTACAAGTGCATTGTGAAAAAAAAAAAAACCTAGTGTTTTGCTTGCTAAAGTGCTTTTCCTTTGAACCTGACCCAGATCTTTCCAAACCGTCTCGACTACAGAGCTAAGTGGAATGTAGCAAAATCCCGCTGGCTTGCCCTGGCACACAGAGTGAAAGCTCAGAGGTAACGGCGGTGGGCTCTGTGCTGCAGGCAGACCATAGAAGTACTGGCAGGCATGGACAGACATCTGTCTTCTTCCACTGCTGCCAATGTGTTCCTGTATATTTACAGTGGCAGATTGTGAAATCCCTCTTAAAAAAAAATAAAAATGCTGCATTCTTTAATACATAAACTTGCATTTATATATTACTTTGATGCGGGATTGCACTGTGTATGATGTCTTCACTAAAATCCAGTGATACACTCTGGGTCAAGGATTCACTGCAGGATACCGGTTGAAGACCAAAGGTCATCTTCGTACTCCAGTTCATTGTCAGAATATGATTTCAGAAACACAAGAAACACAATAAAATAGGTGGGTTGGAAGCTGCCAGTGACCTTACCCAAGGACTGACCTCCCCAGCAGCGTGTGAGGCAAGGATCCAGTACTGAAAGATGTTTCAAAGAGACAGCCGGCTGAAATCCTAGCCTGGTTGAAGTACACGGGAGTTTTGATCAGCAGATTTCCACTTGGTTTGTGTAATAGTGAATGAGGTGGAGCTAACATTTCGATTTCAAACATTGTAGCCAAACAGTGAGCAAAATCTAATAATAAAAGTAGGACCTTGGGGACAGCACAATAAAGTTCTGTGTCTAGTTGTACTCCAGACTGGTTGGACAACCTTGACAAAAACTTGGCATTGAGACTTCCCAAGGCTGTGCTGGAGAGAAAGAAATACAGGGATGGCGCTTGCAGGAGGCTTGAGGAGGGAGGCCGAGGCATGGCGTTGGTGTGAGATCAGGTGATGGATGGTGGAGAGAGGGCTTTCAGGGAAAGAGAATCAAGAACACAACTGTTTGAAGAATTTAGCTAGAAAATGGCAGGCAAAGACAGATAGGTAGGGGGAGGGGAGGTGTATCTTTCTGCCCCAGCCTAGCGAAATCTGTGCCCACTTCTGGCTGCACAGCCCTGCTGAATATGCAGAGCCCCACCCAGGCTGGTAACAAATATGTGGGCATATGGATAGGATTATCCTATTATTATTTTGCAACATTCCCAGGCGTAAGATCAAAGGAAGGAACCCCTGCTCCACTGCAGATAGAAGGTCATTTCCCTTCTTGAGTAAACAGAGCGATTTTATACTTTTTTTTTTTTTCCGTGAAAAAGAACTGTGCAGTAGAAATCATTCCCAAGTGTCTACAGGGTAAGGCTGGAAGTGCTGAAGTGAAACCCCAAATTTTTAGAAAACCATAGTACAATCACATTCCTCATCTGCTCGCAAGAGGGTGAAGGGAAAGGAATAGCACAGGTCTGTCCTAACCAAGCACCGGAGAATCACAATGCTTATTGAAATAGCTTTTCCTAGTGGTTATAGTGCTCTCAGAATGGGGGGGCAGGGGCGAAGCCAAAGAAAAATATTAAAAGAAGCTGAATAGAAATGTAGCTATTTCCATTTCACTAACCATGATGAATTTTGAGAAAATGTTTCATCTTCCGAGCAAGACTAAATTACAGACAGGATGACAGATGGATTTTGGGCTGAGTACAAGGCTGCAAATCACTTAAATGGCTCCACTAACATCAGACTGCAGGGATGCTACCAGTTTAGGAATTTAGAAACGTTACCATTCAAACACCATTTACTGATTAGTTTGCATGAAAACGTAGTTTGATAAAATGCCTTTTCTCCATAGATGAACTGCGTGTGATTTCCTCATCAATGCTGAAAAGTGTTTAAGCAAGTAAAACTATCCAAACCTCACTCTAGTGGTGTGGCTGCTCTGCTTCTCTTTCTGTGGTCACCCCAGCTGTGCTTTCTGCTTAGCTGGCTCTCCGACCTGATCTCCTGGTTCCCTGCCACACTGGTGTCTTCTTTTCCACCGGGGGAGACAGGACTGTGCCGGGCCATGCAGTGAACACATGGATCCCTTTTAACGCCTCAGATCTAATGTGTAAGGCGTGAAGTTCATGAGAGAGGCCACAGCACGAGGAAGGAGCCTTCTTGCCGAGCTGCTTTGATCATGGAGCCTCGCTATCTGCAGCTGATCACAGATCCCACAGGCAGCTGGGTCTGGTGTGTGAGGCTGTGGGTTGGGAGATGAAACCCGAGGACACCACATACTTCTGCTTGCACAGACCTGTGAGTCAAGAGACAATTAAGGCTGGCCAGGACTGGAGAGCTCGGTCTTCCCCAGCCCAGCCTATTTTTGGAAAAGAGCTGTGCTGAAGGGGTCCTGTTGTCATGTTGTCCTATCACTCTGAGCAGCAGCACGTTTCACTCTGCCCCTTTTCCTGCTGGCCTTTTCTTTCTCATAACAATGCCTGGAAATTATCTTGTCTTGCTATTTCTTCTGACACGTAGTTTTCACAAAGTTTTTCACAAAATGTTACATTTCTAGGAGGTTGGAAATGTTGTGTTGCCCATGCAGCAAGGCAAGACAAGAGGCATGTCTCCTGCATGCAGCAGAGCATGGCCCAGAAAGCACTGAGCTCCCCTTGACCCTGCTCCAGAACGGAGAACTTCTCAGCCGTGCCCGGCACGATGGTGAGCAGGCTGCAGACAACTTGCTGGCACAGTCACCTGCCCGGGAGGATCCCAGACATGAAGCTGCACATGGTGACACGTCAGCCCAGCCTGGCACTTGCCCGCCATGTCTGTGCCTTGGTTCTCTGCCTGCAGTGGATGTGCCCAATAATGCCCCAAACCTCGGTGGATCAGCCCAAGTAATGCTATGGGAAACCAGTCGGACTGCCTTCTGCGGGTCTCCATCCCCCTGAAATATGAAAACTGATCTGAATTTCTTCTGTGTGCCAAGAGGTCATGGTGATATTCCCCCAGAGAATGTGGAGGGAAGGAAGGTGCCTGCATCCCATCTCTGAAAGGATGGATAGGAAGAGATCTGGTGTTCCTCCCCCCCACCTGTAACAGGGAGACTTCCACACGCTGACAGAGACTTGAAGGGGTGCAGGAGACTGTTTCTGAACGGGGGGTGAAATTACAGCCCCTAACTGTATTTGGATAAACAAGTGCCTTCTTCATGTTTATGAAAAGCCTGCAATAATTTACTTTGTCACCCGTCAGTCAGTTGTTATATTCATAATAGAAACAGTAATATAGGACAGTGATATGCAGTGTGTATCTGAGATACTATTTTAATCATATGAGACGGAGACTGATCAGTAGGCCCCAGATCTCCAACTCTGTCATCATTCGCCTTCAGGGTTTTTTTCAAATGCTGGCAATTCCATAGGAGTTCATGGGGACAAACAGCAAAGTTGAGTGAGCATAGAAATGCTCTGGTTTTGAAGCATCAGTTTAAGAAACAGCCGGTGATGAAAGTGCTATTTTAAGAAATCAATTCAGCACCATTTTCAGGTTCATAGATATTCCAGATGAAAAAGACCTATTAGGTCATTTGTCCACCCTTCCTGCCAAGAAAGGATTATGGGAGCCATTGATATATGAATTTGTGTCAGTATTTCCAGGTGCCCTCTTTGCAGCAGCATAAATATGTTGGCTGCAGATTGTTCCTCACTTGCAGCTTCTGAATCACACACACCACCACTAACAGTGCTTAGGGGGGAAGCAGGGAGCAGCTGGGTGCAGCTTTCTGAAGGACAGGGCAAATCCACGAGCAATAATTTTCATTCCTCCTAATCAGGCTCATACACTCACAGAAGAGAATGAGAAAAGAGAACGGCCAAATGTGTGACAACATCATGGTGCATTACTTCCCTAGTGCCTGCAAGACAAATCAGTTTTCCTGATGTTGGGACTGGATACGTTAAGCTTAATTCTTGATTTTGTTAGTCAAGACAAATATCCGGAACATTTAATTCCATCCCTGCAATTTGATGAGGAAGCAACTGTCTTGCCTTTACATGCTTAATATCATTGCCTCCCGGGGATTGTTTGATGATTCTTGAGTTGAGTTCTTAAATTGCTTTTAGGAAGTACACAGGTACAGCTCAAGTTGCAGAACCGAGCATTTGCTTTGTAATGCAAATACTGAGATCAGAGGAGACAGAAGCAAGAACCTACTTGTGAGCTCCTTTATGCCCTTATGCATTGGGAGCATCATCTGAGACTGCAAGGGTTAACAAGGCACAGAGCTGCTGGGAAAGAGAAGAGAAACAGGCCCCAGTAGCATACATTTGTTCTCTTTCCTTGCTGAGTCTCATTTTCTTATGCCAATTTTTTCTTGCTAGCAGCTAATTTTTCTTCTGGATTCCTCTAATGTTTCCCTGGTGCAAGAAACTACCAGCTCCTGAGAGAGGTCACAGGGAAACTCATTAAAAGTACAGCCTCCCGTCACCTCCACAGAGGAACCAAAGCTCATGTAACACTGGTGGGCTGGAATTTTTTATAAGATATCTTAACGTGATGCTGCTGCTCGTTAAACGCCATGGGCAGAATGGCATAAACTAGAGAACTCTGAGCCCATCTCTCCTTGCTGGCCCTATAGGATGATGGATGTATATTTGTTCCCAGCGCTCTCAGCGCTTCCCACCTCCGGTGCTCATTCAGCATTTCTGCGGGGCTGCTGTCGCTGCAGCGAGCGGTGACAGTGCCCGGCACCGCAGGGTAGGTGTGGCATTGCAGGGGACACCCTGGACAGAAATCCAACAGCACGCAATTGATACTGGCAATTAATACACTTGGACAAAGAAGCGACTGCAGCAAAACCAGAGAGATCGATGTTATTATCCTGCCCAGCAGCAGCTCCAAATGGACTAGAAAAGTATAAGAAGCTGACCTATAACTTTTCAAAGAACAAAATCCCTTTTCTTTAATGAAATATTCCTTTAAATTGGTGTTTGATTTTTTCAGCCAACTGAACAAACACAATAACAGACGGAGTTCCTGTTTCTCCTCTCAGCATGTTCACAGCTGGAATGTGCAAAGCCTTAATCTCCATTTATAAGAATATTAATAAATATATTTACATTCAGTGTTGCTATGGAGTCGGAGTGGTAAATAATGATGATCTCGATATACTGAGATGGTTGGCAAAGTATTAGTAATCTGGGCTACAATATTTTTCTGTCATACTGTAATACAGGAAGATTTCTTTGGGAAAATACCTGTTTGATGCATTAATATGTACAACAAAATATAAAATTTTAAAATATAATCCTTCTACATAATTCTGAGTCCCTTTATGTGGACTTGGTTTTAAAAAGAACAATTCATAAAATGATCCTTTTAGTCTGACAAGGCATAATTTACCAGTGACTATGTAAGGACTAGAATATTTTTAAGATGCAGTTTGGGAAAAAGAATCCAACAGCCTGGGTATCCTCTTTATTACGTCTGATTTAAAGAAAACATCTGTTCTGAGGTCAGCCCTTCAGCAGTGACCTGGCACAATATGTGACGGTGCCAATTAAATTTGGTGTTGATACAAACTTGTGAGGTTTTGTTGGTCCAGGGAGAGATGGAGATGGAGGTAATCAGGTGACCCAGAGGACTGAAGTAGCAGGAATCAAATTGCATCCAGCAGCGCAAGGTGGAGAACCGGGTACCAGGGGACTAATAAGAGGATGAACGCAGAGCTCCTCAGCTGTAAACTGCAGAGGAAGAACAACACTTAGGTACAGCAGCCAAACTCGGGGTGATGATGTGCTGGCAGTGTGATGCCTCCAAATGGTCCCAGGGGAGGTATTTCCAGAGGCAGGGAAATATGAGACTGTGGCTATCTTAAGGTAGCACAACGGTTTGATACTATGAAATATTAATATCATAAATATCACAGATTATCGATACATCGAGACTGAACATAAAATGGAGTAGCGGAGCAAACCTCCCACCTGCCTTTGGGGTGGAGTTTGGCCAATTTCCGGCACAGCTACCTGCTACTGCAGCGGGTTGGATCTGAAGAGCCAGCTGGTTCCAGGCTGGGATCTGCCCCACCTGCCTTTAAGGACAACCCCCTACATCACCCAGACCCCTACATCAGAGCCTGCCACCCAGGCTTGCTCTAGGGTTGAAAAGGAGCAGGTATTTTAGGAGCTGCGATCTGTTTGATCTATTTTAGACAGCTCCTCTGGGATACGACGTATCATGTCCTGGAAGCACCTATTTCACTCTGTCACTAGTCGTCTACATCTGCTCCGATGACTCCCACCCTGCAGTCTGGCTGTAAATGCAGCCCAGCTGACTATGGGAGGGTTTTGCTAGACACACACATTCCTCTGCATATATTACTATTGACATTCAATATAAATAAGTATTTTAAAAATTTTATTTACTTTTCGGGGAGGTATTATTTACTTAGTTATATTTTTGTTCAGAATCCCTTAATGGGTTTGGAGGGAGAATTTACATTTGGATATTTGAACTACAACTATCAATTGAAATACTTGTTTAAGAGTAAGTATTTTTGCTGGAAATTGTTGGGGAACTGAGTTTCTTTCAAAAAAATAAAACAAACCTAAGATTTGTAATTATTGTGGCAGTTTGTACCCTTGTTTTTAGAAAATCAGTTTTTAAAAAAATAATTAAGGGATTTCTAGTCCTGGTGCAAATTAAAAAAGATGGCTCTGAGTGTTTGTGAGAATCCCAGTGGCAGATTTTGGATCTCGTTTTGACTGACACATTCTTCCTGTCAGTATGGCAACAGCTGAGGAAAAGCAAGATTTTTACATTGGTTGTCTTGGTTTTGCACTGGTTCCAGGAAATTCAGTTGCTGTTTCATTCATGTCTCATAAGCGATTGAAGGCCTCATTTGCAAAGTGGGTGCGATGCCTGTGTACGTTCCTGGGGGGATGTTACCTGTTCGTGCATTAGGATTCGCGTTCCCAAATTCCCCAGGAAAGGCACATTTGGGAATTGAGGACCAGGGCCTGAAGATGTACCTGTGCTTCCAGGATAAAGCCACAGGTGGGTTTTCTTGGAAAAAAGGAGAAGAGAGACTGTGTGGCTGCGACATGATCATGCCCCTTCCTTCACCTGGGCTGAAATGCCAGCTCTGGCCCTGGCAAACAGTTTTATTTATTATATCCAAGCCTTGCTGTTATTTTGAGGTTTCAACATTAATTTTGCTGGACTCCATTATAATTGCTTGGGGTGTTTTGAGGTGGTCTAGATGTAAACGGCAATCTCCAGGCAGTGCTGACCTGCCCTCCCAGCCTTCCTCATCGAAGGAGGCGATGCTTCAGTCCAGTATTCACGCAGGTCATCCCCACTCATTGAAGAAGTCTTGCTGAAGTAAATGGCAGCACCAGGATGAGTACAGATGTGTATAACCAGGCTGATCAGTCCGCAAAATTTTGCCTTCAAAAGAAAGGCACGTCTCTAGATTTCTGCTTTTCATATTCATGAAAGGTGGCAGAACTGCAGAAGAATGAAAGTAAACACCATGCATAATTTAACAAATATTGCCGTGGAAATATTCTTAAGATTACCTGCAGAAGTCTCAGAAAAACGTAAATAATTAATGTCATGTGGTGTGGAAAACAACAGAGCCCTCATGCAGTTTGCTGTGCTGACTGCTGGTGGTACCGCTCCGATGCAGCTGCGCCAGTCACTGGTACAGGTTTTATCCTGGCAGTGTGTTGTAGTTGATTTCAGTGCCACGCTCGGGTTCATGAGCACACCAGTAGACTGGTTTCCACTGGCAGGCGGTACATCTGCCTTCTCCCTGTCCGGAGAGCCCAGCCATGTGTGTAGGAGAGTTGGGTGTAGGCTGGGTTTCCCTGGCACCTGCCTCGGTGATATTTTCTGCCAGCTGTTGCTCACTGTGGCACTGAGTAAATGTTGCTAAAAGCAGCTTTTTGATGGGTTAGGAACTGGGGTGAAGGATGGATGGAAAAGAGTCGAAGTCCTGTTGGGATGCCATGTCTACCCAGATGCACTTGCTTTGCCATAAAATGGAAACATACAGAAGGCAGAGTATAAACCACCAGATATTAGCAAAGAGCAGAGGACTGGAATACTGGTTGGGACTGGTATTCCCTTGAGAGCAGTATCTACAGTCTAAAAGCAGCTTAGACCACCTGCTTCCAAGAAAGGACAAGAAAACTGCACGATGCTATTACCTGATAGTTTCCTCCCTATAAAATTTCTTCCATACCTGTATTAAATGGAGTGTTACACCCTGAGGAATGAGGTTTTACACTTGTCTCAAAACTTGTATCTTTTAATCCCTAGCAAGCAATCATTTCCAACAACTTGACTAGAAATAGAAAGCTTTTCTTATATGCAATGATTCCTGCATTTCAATCTGGATATATGATTTGATGCTTGTCCAGTTTCAAGTGGGTGAAACTAAAGACCTATAGTGAAATAAAGGCAATGAAAAGCAAGCAAAACTGGCCAAAACAAAGCCAGCAATCTTCCTCAAGAATTTAATTTCCGACACCAAAGAGGGAAGGCACTGCTAACGTATTGCAGAATGCCAAAGAGAGGCCATCATCGTTCCAGGCTGGGCTAATGCAAAGCCACAGAGCCCTGGGAAGGCCGTTTGTTTTTTCCCTCTCCCTATACCATGTAGGTATGGCCTTTGAATAACCTGGGCCTATAGAAGAAGAAATGTCAAGAGATCAAACTGAGTTTATTTTTTCTGGGAATACCCATCAAGCTGCAAGAAAGAAAAGGTCACTATCTTTTTGACAGGGTTTAAAAATGTCCCCCCCAGATGCTACGGTCAGTGCAAATGCAAAGCTCATGTAATTCTGGGAAAGCTGCAGTGGTCCTAGTGGTGCTTCTCTCTCTGTTCTCTGAAGAGAGAAGCCAAGTAGGAAAATTAGCTACACTTTTTGAATCCTAACTGCAACAAGTGTAGGCTCTTCTATTTGCTTTATTGTATCGCAGGCACTCCAGTTGTTAGAAGAATGGCAGTCACTGTGGGATCTGTAGGAAATTTGATCTTACAAGGCACCTCTTTCAGGAATGGCTGCAGGTAAGTCCTCCACAACACCATTTAATCAAATGGTTGTCGCCATTAATTATTTTTCACTAGAAGCCAGATATATTTAAAAGAGTGAGATGCTGAATCCAAAACGCTCCAAAAATCAGCGAACAAAAACTCCCTGGTTATTTGAAAACTGCCTTGAGTTACACAGATGTAATTAAAATTTCATTTTTGTTTAAAAAAAAAGCAAATCATTATTCTTTTACAAAGAGCTTTTTTTTTTTTTTTTTAATTAGTGAAGCCAGTTTCTGCTTAGCAGATTGAAGACTTCAGCTGCGTTGAATGAAGTGCTATGGATTCATATACAACATCCCTCCCCTTAGCCTTTCAGGGCTGTGTGGGCACTGGGTGCGGGAGAGAGCAACGCACCTCTGTGGGATCTTCCAGGCAGGCATTTCTGAGCCCTTTGCAAACATGACTCAATATCTGGAGATGAGATCATTAGGTATTATTAGCGCTGTTGGTTTGTAGGTGGCACAGAGGGAGTAAGGATTAAGGACTGCGTGTCACGCCTCCTCCGTGTTGTGCATTGGGGTGAGGCAGTGCCCAAACAGTACATCTCTATGTGTTTGCACAGCCCTCGTCTGCAGGTGTTGTCCCCAGCTTCTTCTCCAGCCTGGGCCGTGCCTTCTCCAAAGGGAGAGGGGGCAGAGCCGTGGCCTTCCCTCCAGCCAAACATCTCGGTGTTGGGCAGTGGGGGCTGAGCAGTAGCTCCATGGGCAAGTGTGTGTGCACATGAGGGAAGATGGAAGAACCCCCAGCACGTCACTGGGCTGACGAGGAGCAAGCAGGGGCCAAACCTGGCATGTGAGGAGTTGCCCGATGGCTGGGTCAGAGCCCAGATGCGATGAATCGCCCCAGCCACATGATTCGCAGCCCTTCTTGTCTTCATGAGGAGCACAGCTGGTCCAAAAAATTTCCACCCACGTTTTATAAACGAGCAAAACGAGCCTGTTTTTCAAAATATGTTTGGTTTCTCTGGATTTTGTCAATGAGCTCAGCATAGATCTGTGGTTTTCTCTGTGTGAGAGTGAGTCAGGTCCCCCACTCCTGCTGCTCCTTCTCAGTGCAATGGGAGTCACTGTTTTCACTGTGGTCCAGGTGTGTGGTCAGGCTAAGGGCACAGAAACCCAGCTGGCAATGAAAATGCAGGCAGGTAACCACTCTTGAATCCAAATAGCAAAGAAGGGCTGTTTCCCCAGAAAACATTTGGCTGCGAGGAAACCAGTCCTGCTGCAAGCCCCTGCCAGGGAGGTGCAAGTGAGCTTTGGTGTGCGAAGAGCAGAGCTCCCCTGGAAAAAGGCTTTTTCTGTAATTCTCACCTCATCCATGTTTTCTTTTCAGCGCCTATTCACTGTTAATTATTGTTTCAGACTCTACCCATTTCTCTTGTCTTTTTTTTCCTCAGGCAATTGCTTCGAGGCACTTGAAGGTTAATGGGCCATGTGTTTATTTTTAGCTCTGCATCTCTTTAACATAGGAAAGCCTGGCTGATGGCAAAATAAGTGCCTCTAGCCAGCATGAACAGTTTCTGCCTCCAGAGCGCTTCCAGATATTATTTCATATTTTTTTTCAATGAAGTGGCAGCAAATACCCAGTGACCGGCTGCACAAGATGCAACACGTGGACACTTGCATCTCTCTGACAGGCGCCTGTGGGTAGAGACTGCCTGGAAGGGCAGAAATGCTTCCAGCAAATTGTGGTGCACCAGCTTCACCTCTGCTGCGGCTGCACAGAAACAGCAGAAAATGGAAGAACACTCCAAAAGGACACCACTACCCTGTAGAAATTGTAGACTGCCCCCCAACACCAGCTGAACGGACTTCATGAAAGCCACATCAGTGTTGAAGTACCCCAAGAAAACTGTGCTGAAGGTCTAACCAGTGGTGATGGAGGGCTGGGACAAAATGCTCTCACAGACGTGGGGACAACCCAGAACAAGCCTGTGGCCTTGTGAGAAGAATTTGCCAGACAAAAACATCCTCCTGGCCTGGGCAGTAGTGTCTGAAGTACCACTCGTACTGCCAGCACTGTGGTGTGGTGCTGAGCCCTCGGTACTAAGGAGAGACCTAGAGACAGAGCTCAAAGGCAATGACCGTAGCTGAGATGCTCACACACTGGCATAAGCCATGAGATGTCCCAAAAAAGGGAGGGACCAACCTGAAAGCAAAAGGTATCTTCAATAACTTCAAGTCACATGGAGGGGTGCCAAGTGCCAGAATTAGTTGTATTGGGGCAGAAAGAAAAGCCAGGAGCAGTAGAAGTGGATAAAACTCACTTTGTGTTACAGTGACTACACAGGAGGGTGTAGGATCTCAGGGTGGAAAACATCAAATGGACTGCAGATGTTTTTAGGGCATGATTCCTCTCACCCCAAAGGAGATGTCAGCATTCAGTCAGAGGAATTGTACCATTTCTCAGTCACAAGACCACAAAGGTGCATCCCTTTGACGTCACAAGGGAGAGCCACCAGAGTGGTTCAGTGACCAGTGACTGCAGTGAAAAAAAAATATCCCCCCCAACAGTATGTTGCTGAAGGGAAATTTTTCACTTCCACAAGAACAGCGATCTTTGAGGGATGGCCAGTCACCGGTCTCTCCTGGGTTGTATGCATCTGTGAGCTCCCAGGTTGCCTGGAGAAAGCAGCACATGTATGTGTGTGTGAACGGCATCGCCATAACAGACAGTGCTTCCCCACACTGACTTTTGGGTTGTGTTCAGCAGCTGAGGCATCTCCCAATAAACTATTTTTATGCTTTAATTTTTATAGAATGGAATGGAATGGAATGGAATGGAATGGAATGGAATGGAATATTTCAACTGGAAGAGACCTATAACGATCATCTAGTCCAACTGCTGGACCAATTCAGGGCTGACCAAAAGTTAAAGCATGTTCTTAAGGGCGTTGTCCAAATGCCTCTTAAACACTGACAGGTTTGGGGCATTGAGCCACCTCTCTGGGAACCTTGTTCCAGTGTTTCACCACCCTCTCAGTAAAGAAATGCTTCCTAATGTCCGGTCTAAACCTCCCCTGGTGCAGCTTTGAACCACTCCCACGTGTTCTGTCACTGGATCCCAGGGAGAAGAGCTCAGCACCTCCCTCTCCACTTCCCCACCTCATGAAGCTGTAGAGAGCAATGAGGTCGCCCCTCAGCCTCCTTTTCTCCAAACTAAACAAGCCCAAAGTCCTTAGCCACTCCTCATAGGACATTCTTTCCAGCCCTTTCACCAGCTTTGTTGCCTTCCTGTGGACATATTCAAGGACCTTCACATCCTTCTTAAATCGTGGGGCCCAAAACTGCACACAGTACTCAGGGTGAGGCCGCACCAACACTACTGTCTGTGGTACAATTCAGAGCAGTAATGGCAGCATGGGCAGCATTTTGCAGAGGGGAGGACAATGAGGCACTGCCCACAGATAGAGACAGATCATAGAATCACAGAATAGTTTGGGTTGGAAGGGGCCTTTAAAGGCCATCTGGTCCAACACACCCCCCTGCAATGAGCAGAGACACCCTTCAACTAGATCTGGTGGGCTACAATAATACCGGGTATGTAATTCTGCATGATGGGACACAACACTGCAACAACAGTTAACACTGAGAGGTCCAGGTGGCACATTCCCAGACCCTGTTGTGGGTATATGGGAAAGTTCTCAATGCTAAATGGGACTTTTTTCAAAGGCGTTACGATGTTCATTCAAAGGAGCTACAGGAAAATATATTAAAAAGGTCGAATCTGGGCCTTTTCATTTAGTTTAATTTAATTCCTTTAATTTCCTTAAGGAATTGAGAAGTCTAAGTAAAGAACCAGATAAATTTTATACTGATCTGAGGTGAATGACATTACTGATAAATTGCTATGACTTATTGTGCATGCAGAAGAGCCTAGGGAAATAGAACAGGCCTTTCTGGGCAGTAGCTGGGCAAAACCACACACATGTTCTGGCTTTTTATTTTTCCAGAGCTAGCCCTCGCCAAGGCTCTCTTGCGTGGCGGTTCCTGCTGTTACTGGTACTGGCATGGCCAGCCTGGCAGGCAAGCATGGCTGCAAGGGGCTGGAGAAGGTGAGAGGAAAGGTGATGTATGTGGGAAAGGTGTTGGAGGAGGATGGTGAAGACCATCACACCCTGGATAAAAGGGCCCTGGGAATGATCCTGCCAATGCCGAGGTACCATGATGCTGAGGCTTCAGTGGACACTTGGCATGGCCCAGGGGTCTCAGAGCTGGTTTGTTCAGAATTAGTGGGTATGTTGTTTGTATGCAATTAGAGTTTTTCACAAGGTCCATGTGGGCTGCTAACTGCTGTTGTGGGTGTGTGAGTGAGGACAACGTGACGAGCTGAGAGATGCTCTCTGAAGCTGGATGCTGCAGGTAGGGTTGTGTTCAGCCCCAGTCAGCCAGCATGGGATGCCGAGGTGGAGCCAGGATGCCTGCTGGCTCACAGCCTGAGCCACAAAGCCTGCCTTACCAAGGGGAGGGCACACGGCAGGAGGGACATCATCCCACATGGAAAGCCCAGGGGAGCACCACCGTAGCTGCGCGCTTAATGCCTGGCCTCCTTTGGGGGCAAAAAGAGATGTTGTCCACCTGCAGGAGCTTTCACCTCTCCTCTGAGCAGCTAGGTGTTCGCAGGCTGCTGTTTGACCTCTGTATTTTTACCTCATTCTGATTCTTTTTGAGGGTTGCTTCAGAAGTGGTGAGCGCATACAGTGTGCCTGAAGTGGCAGATCTGACTCAGCAGTAGCTTGGTCACCGAGGCACGAAAATGGGAGAGATGCCTTTCCTGGTGTCACAAGGGAACAAAGCTCCTTGTCCTCTGCCCCCTCCTGTTCCACCACCCTAAGGAGTGCACTGATGCCTTGCGAAATGGCCCATCCGCAGCCTTGTGAGGGGTTGTGCAATGGGCTTAGGAGATTGCTTGCCTCTCCGATAGTCAGAAACACAAAAAGCTCTACAAAGTCAATATACATGAACACCAGTTTTATCTCCTTGAAAATGCATGCCTTGCGAAGGGCTCACCAGCTGCACGGTTTCCCTTACAACAGTTTAACCTGTGATGTTCTGACTGGGGCTGTGATGGGTGGCACCTTTTAGCGGCCTTTTAGTGACCATGTCAGCCATGGCCCACACTTGGATCATCTACTTTGGAAGAAGCGTGTGATCTTGACACACACTGGTGTGACACAGGGTTTTCTGTAGAGCTGCACCGACTCATGCCAGAAGAACAAAGAACCTGTATAGCTTAATGAAGTGCAACGGGGCTTATTCCTGCAGCGTTGTGGTTGCTGTTCAATGTAGAGCATGAATTTTAACTAACAGAACACTCTGGGCCCACATTTATTTTATTCCCTGCTTGGTGTGCATAGTGTTTTTAAACCTCAAGGCTTTTCCTGATGGTTTCATAGACTAGTTTTCATACTGACCTGGGGTCTGCAGTGCCAGAAGTGACACGTCCACAGCCTTCTCTAAAAGGACTTCCAAGACACTTCATACACCATGCGTGGTCCCTTGCCAATGACTTACCCAGTATCTAGAGGCAGCAACATGGTTTTGCTGGGCAGTGATTTAGCAGCCCAATTACATGAAATACACAGCTCCGGAGGCTGATTTTCTAACTGCGGCACCTTGCTGACTGCACAGACAAAACCTATAGATGAAGGCTGTATGCTGCACTACCTCTGTGCAGGACGGTGACACAGTGGTCTCCTGTGCAAGCAGCGGGAAAAGTGCTGCTCTTGAAGGCAGGGCTTGGGTCGTGCTTCATGGGTCACCCCAGGGCTGGGCAGCGGCTGCAAGGAGAAACACCTTCTGGTTAGCTCCCCTTTGGACAGGCAGCTCCGCATGGTTATCTTTGGTTTTGAAGGACTTTCTTCAAAGCAGGCGGCAGGAAAAACACCACCTGTGGCCCAGATACTCCTGCCTTCCTCCTCGCCATTCCTCAGTCTCACTCCAGGAGTGAAATCTGGGGGAAGGCAAAGATCGCTTCTTTCTTTTCATGTCAGCAATAAAGTGCAAAAGGATACGGGGAAAAACTCTGGGATTGCATGCAGGAGAAGCCAGGTCAGGGGACCGGGGGCTTAGAGTGCGGTAAAGAAGCTGAGCTGTGGAGGTCACCCCTCCTGCCCTGGAGCTGGACGAGGATGGGTGAGCAAGCTGCATCCATTTCTGTTTCTCCAGTTGTGGGATTTTAATAATGCATGATTCAGGAAAGTGCTGCATACAGCAATTACTCATAAAGTCCATCCAACTCATGTGTGAATGAAGACCGAAATATTAAGTTTGCCCTTAGCCCTTAATAAGGAACAAGTTGAGTCCCATTTGGATCCTTGATTTCAAGTGAGAAGTCAATATCAGAATGCTTTTGACATATTTGCCAGCTCTGTACTTTGTAGAAGTTATTTGCTGTCGCTGCATTTTCAATTTCTCTCCTGACTCTGGGAGCAGAGTTGGCAGGTGTGATCTCAGAGAGGAGGGACATCTCCAGTTAAGTGATGGCTGGTGGCTGGCCTCCGGGATGACAAGGTGATGAGTTTGATAGCCAGCCTCTCTGGGGAAAGCACAGGGACTGGCAGGAGAAGGACAGGGATTCATCCACTGCTGTCAGTCCAACCCCATTTCACATTTCAGGGGTCAACACACAAGCTAGGAGGACCTGTGTGCAAGTTCATGACAGGACTTGAGATTGAATATAAAGCCTTTCTCAGTCCAGAGGGGAAATATCTCACTGAATCGGATGTCTTTTGACCACATTTTGGTCCGTACACCTCCATTAGGTTTTGAAACCTTACTAAGCTGGAAGCTCTTCTCTTAGACGCCGCTTAATTCTGTGAAAGCTAGTTTACAAAATTTTGCAAACTATTTTGCTATGCCTTTTTTTTCATTTTGGAGCAGGAGAATTCTATGCTCAGATGCTCTTCCATCTTCTTGCTTTCCTTCCCTGCTGTTCACAGTGATTCAGATCTACTGAGGGCAGAAAAGCCACCCAAGAACTTAGATTTTGAAACACAATGCTTAGTAATTAAATAAAAACTTGCACAGAGATTAGCCAATGTCCTGTGATTAATAACAACCTATAAGTTTTACTAATGAGCATTTCAACCAAGGGATGCATTTTCTAAGTCTATAAGGTATCAGCTGTATTTTCCTGAGCTCCTTCATAGCATTATAATTATAAAAGCCCCATGTGTTTTTACCACTACAATGTAATTGCCAGCGGGGATCAGGAAGGAATGTATCCTTATGTCATATAGATATGTACCACTATCACAGGAGCATTACAGTGTGGGGGTTTTTTGGTCTTCTGTAGCTTCAGAAATAGGTCACTGCTGAAGAAATATGAGACCATTGGCAAATTCTGGTGTTTATGCTCTTCTGTATAATCTGGGGATCTGGTGTGACTGGGGGCATCCTTATTGCAGGGGCGTTGGACTAAGTGACCTTTAAAGGTCTCTTCCAACCCAAACCATTCTATGATTCTATTCTGGCCTCTGGGTCAGTGACATCTTGGTCCTTATTCCCAAATCTGGTCTATTTTGTTGAGGATTAGGATTATATGCTGGAAGCTTTTGCAGGGGTATGTTTGTGCCACCAGGCTGCTTCTCGGGATCACAGCAAAAGAAAAGCCAGTGCTGGTGCAGGCTTTGATTGATGGTGATGAAGTATGATGCCACCTCAGAAACGGGGATAAGTGAAGGAAGACATTTGCATGTGAAGTGTTGGTCCTTCTATGTCAGTAAGGCCAAGGCTTTCCCAGGGAGGGTGAGAAGGTGTGTGGTTCCTTGGAGCCATGTCAAGAGAGGGAGAAGACAACAGCACGTAGCGGTGCAGAGACCAGCACCCTGTCACAGAGGGGGCAGAGTCAGGAAAGGGAAAAGGACCACCTTCTTGTTGGAGTTACAAATTAATAAATCAGATCCCAGGCAGGGGGATACATTGCTTGCAAGACCCCCGTGCATGTGAGGTTGTGCGAAGGGAGGAATGACAATCAGGACAACAGGATGCCATAGAGGCTCTACGAGCTACATTGGCACAGGACCACCTTCTCAGGGCCCCGACGTGGGTCTGCAAAACCATGTGTCAAACACTGGAGCATGGCCCACCTGCACAGCCCGGTCGCCCAAGCCAGCACGCAGTCCCAGCCACGTGGGCAACAGGCCATTTTGCAGGGGCAGCAGCGCAGGCACGGGTCAGTGGGGGATGTACCTCTGGGACATTTGTGGAGATGGTGCTCTGAGGAATCAGCACACAGAGATGTCAGGGCAAAGCATGAAGAAGGTCCTTCCCTACCCAAGAGTGTCCCTGCTGGCAGGTCACTGCACTTGGTACACAGCGCTGCACCCATCTCCATTTCCTCACCACCTTTCAAATGGAAATGAGCATTACTTAAATGGTTTGAAGGTGCCATAAAAGAATTTCTCCAAACCAGAGCCAGATGCTGAAGAGCACTTTGTGATGAATAAATTATGTGACAAAAAGGAACAAGAGTGAGTACGCAGGTGCTTCCCCCCTCACACACACAAGCAGAGCTCTTCCCTGCCACCTCCTCACAACCTCTTTACCCTTTTGAGTTTATAGTCATATAAATACGTACCCTATTCTCTAGTATACCCTATAGTCTAGTTTGTATGATCTTCTCAGTTATTGCTTCCATGCTCCTAGCCCTTGACCAAAACATACTGTGCAGCCTGGCCCACCTTTGAGATAATTTATTTGAGCTCTTTCTTTGCAGTGCTGTCTTAGCAAACCACGTTTGACCACTCACTGTGTGCCTTTTTGTGCCTCTGCACAGCAACAAGAGGAGGGCACGGCGCTCATCGGGCCCACTCCCACAGCCCCCAAACGCATGAGTGCTCCCACTGCCTTCATGTAAAGGAAAACCACAGGACCAGAGCCTTCAGGGCATGAAAATATTCTATTGTTAATATTTATTCATTCTTATTTGGCGACTTGGCTTGCATTTTGATAAACTGCTGAGAAGGAGGCAGCAGGCAGGAGTGCTTGGGGAGGGCGAGCAGGAAGGAAGGGGTGGACGGGGCTCACGGCAGGAGCTCCTAACTCCAAACCCCTGACAGCTCAAGTGATATGTGTTGCATGTCAGAGGCGAGTAACAGGCGAGTAGCCAGTCGTGGTTTTAATTTAAGAGGGAAACTCATCATTTTTCCAAAAAGCTGCCCTTAACGTTTTGCCTCTTTGCAGCGCAAGTGGTGTTTGTGGCCGGACAGAGAGAGCTCAAGGGTTTTGCAAGTCACCAGGCAGGAACAAAAAAGTCTCTCCTGTTCCTCCCAAGTGCCTGATTTCTTGGGAAGCAGCCATCCCCTGTACACATTAAGCCAAAGTCAATGGGAATCCAACATCGTGGGTCTGCTTCCCCAGGGATGCCAGCACCCTTTTTGCAGGCACTGTGGCTGGGCACGAGCCGCCTGGCACCAGCGGTGCAGTAGCACCGGAGCAGTGCTGAGACACCCGGCTCGTTAGTCCCCACACAGTGCTGGGCGCAGGGGTTCTACTCGTTTTGTGGAGCCGAGTGGCCTGCCAAGGTCCGAGTCAGTGCGCAGCGGGTAGAGCCAGGAAAAGGCGATGTGAGCATCTCCCCACTCCCCATCTGATTTTCCTACTTAGCTTGCCGACTCTTTGGGGTAGGGGTCATCACTGGAACATAGACCCGATATGGTTGGGATTGGAGACAACCCAGTAACAACAGGAGATATTAATTCTCTGGAAAGTTCGTTGCTGGACGCTCATCTCCTTGGGTGATTCATTATTAACGATCTCTACATCCCTTTTTTAAGCAGTCCCTTTTAAGTTCAGTTACACGCTTCTTCATTTGTAAAGAAAGAGGAGCTGAATGAACATGTCACCAGCTTGTCACTTTTTCATTCCTCTCTCTGCCTCTGCCCTTCCTTTAATAGTCTGAACCAATTTTAGAAAAGTCTCCGATGCCATTGATGATCCATTGCCTCTGAGAGCTACAGAGCTAGTGAACAGTCTACGTGGGCACGCTGCTCGCTGCACCGAGCCACTACCGAGGGAAGAACAGTACTAGCACGGGCAGCATTGGTGCAAAGCTGATGATGTGTTGTATGTTCTGCTGCAACTGCTTCAAAAATTCCAGTTTTAGTCCTTTTATTTTTGACTAGATTAAACTGACAGATCCCGCACCTTTTAAAGAGACATTTTAGGCTGCACTGAATGCAGCTATCACATATAGAGATACTGAATACACAACTGGAGAAACAGGATGAATTTTTAAAGCCCTAGTGCCCTGCAAAGAGACAACTTGCAATCTGCCTTGGTGGGCTTTACTTACGCAGCCCAGGGCTGTGCTCAGCCCAGTCCTTGGTCCAGGCAGCAGCAGAGCTCATCCTCTCTGCAAGGAAGAAAAAATGAGGGGGGGTGAGCCCAGGTGTCCCCCCGCAGCTGCCCAATGGGCCCTTGTTTTGGCTTGTTTCGCGTGAATAAAGAGGCAAATCTGGTCCAGCTCCATCCCAGCCTTGCTGCTGCGGCTGTGAGCATCAGACAGAGCTCCTGCAGACAGAGCCCAGGGGAGGCAGCTCCTGGCCAGGTAGCGGGAGCTCCAGATGGCAGCTCGGCTCCGTGCCCAATTTGCCACAGTCGGAGCCAGAACTAACAAAGAAAAGCTGCCCGGGGCCTTTCTGATTTTCCTTGAAGTCGTCGCTGAACTTCCCTGGTTGGGCAGAAGCAGCAGGAGCGAGGAAGGACAAACCCGATATCTTTGCCTCCTCCATCGGTGAGAGGGAGGAAAAAAGACGAGGGTGGGATTACAAGGGTGAAATCGGCACTCTGCAAAAACCCAGGCTGGAGTCCTTCATGGATTTCAGCAGCTGAGAGAGAGAGGAAAACCCAACACATTAAGTGCAACCAGGCTTGAAAACTATAACACAAAACCATTCCTCCTCAGATGCCAAACCAAAACTGCGGTGGGAGAGACTTCGCTTGCCTGGAGGTTGGGTTAGCAACACACTCGGTACCAGCTGCTGTGCAAACTGTGTACGTGACTTGTTTTCAAGACACGTATTGAAAGATGTTGCTTCAAGACTCGTAACTGCAGATTCTTATTAGGTCTGGGCAGAAAAATCATCCAACGTAGATGTTTCAATAATTTTACTTATTGCATCAGCTAGCAACAGCCTGAAGTAAAAACCCATCTTACTACAAAGAGCCTGTTTGCAGCCTGGCATGCAGGAAAGGCTCTTGGAAAGGCTGTAGCCCCCAAAATCCAGCAAAGCAAAGTCCCTTGGGGACTGCAAAATGTCCTTAGGAGAGCCCTCAACCTGCAGGAGCAACAGAGACCTGACGTAAAGGGCTGTGTGTAGCCAACCCTGGAAACACTGGAGGAGAAGTAGCTACAAAACATTGACGTATGGAGGCTCTGGACTACTCTTCTGCATGTAGGAGCAACATGAGTAAAGCCACACCGGCCACTCTTGCTGGCTGTGGTTGGTACTGCACTGCAGCCGAGCATCTCAGTGCCACAGAGGTGGCTCAGAGCAAATGTCCCCCTCAGGCTGGTGTGGATCGTCAGACTGTGGATCAAAGGCTGAGCGGCTAGGAGGTGTGGGGTCCTCAACACATTAATCTGAATGCTGGGGACACCCCCCTGAGATGGTCAGGGGTGTCTCCAGCACACACGCACTGGTGACACACAAAAGCCAGGCTGGGACCAGCCTTCATGGGCTGTCCCACACCAGCGATGTGGATTATAAGGGGTTTTCCACAGCAGAAGCAACTTCGACGAAGTCGAGTTTGATGTCACCAATATGGGTGACCTGGTAGCTGTTGCCCCATGCATGGTGAGCAACAGGGGCCAAATCACACACTGAGCAAATTTTCCTCTAGAAACGGAGTCCTATAGCCACTCTAAACGGGATCTTTCCATATCCCGCTGGGGGTTTTCTATTAAAGTATCCATAAGCTCTGATTTGCAGGCAGCAGAAAGCTCTGGTTGAGATACATCCATCATAAATAAGAGCTCTTTATTTTACAGCTGACCCTTCTCATTTTATGACTGTGAATGGTAATTTATGTCTCGAGAGATTTATTGCTTTGCCACGGTCAGTGCTGTACACGCGGCTGGGCGCTCGCTCTCCTGCCGCCGAGCCACCCCGCCACCCGACGCTGGTGCCCAGAGGTGTGCTGTGGCATACAACAGCATCGGGCAAAACCAGGCTGGTTTTATTTTTGTGCTCGTTATCACTTCAGATGTGTAGGTGGCCTTCACGCTGAAGTTAGAGCAGGATTCAAGCAACATAAATTCAACTCCCAGCTTTGCCAAACGTTTCCTGTATTTTCTGCAGGGACTTCTATAAACTCCTAAGCTGCAAAATGGAAATAAAACCCCCCAAAACTTCACTGTCTAATGCTTTGTCTTGCTGGTCTGCTTATGCTAGTCCCTTTGGGCCATGAGCTGCTTCTGAAGAGGTGTTTGTACATCTGGCCCCGAATTTGCCTGCGATCTTGCTCTCCACGTATGACCATATATGACAAATCAATGAATAAACAGCTCAGTCCTTCTGGGCTTCATTAAGGTGAGAGGCTGCAGAAGAAGCCTCTGTGTGGCTCGGGAGGCAGCGGCCCTTCTGCTGAGCAGAGTTTACAGCAATCAGGCACCACAGGCAAGCAGGTAAGAGTAAAATAGACAAATCAATTAGTATACCGTTGGTAAAACCGTGCTTTTATGTAGACGGAGAGAAAATTGATTGATGATGGTCCTAGATAACTGTGAGAAAACAGAAAGCTCCTGTCAGGAACTTGGCCCCACTTAGATCTGTGTTTCTGCCCTTCTACATCACCAAAGCTGTTCAGAAATACCGCCTGGGGCGGGTTGCAGCTTGTGCCCATCATCCGCCAGCGGCTCACTGGCGGTGCCTGATGCCCAGGAGGTCCGGGTAGCTTGTGTCAGCTAAAATTTTGTTCTTCTGTCACTAGCCACGTCCCGCAATCGCAGCAGCCTACCCCAAGCACAGAGGAAACGGCAAGGCCGTGCTCCGGTAACTGGAGGCAGATGACAGCTCGGTTGATTTTTTTTAATTTTAATTTGTTGTATGCAAATGCAGATGCTGCAGCAGCTGTCCTGTAGTCTTTAGTCAGAGTATGTTTTCTGAATGTCACGTTAGTGATCTTTCCTGCTTTTCGTCAGGTTGCTGATCCTCTGTATTACATTTCTCTTTAGTGCTTGTTATTTTGTGGCAAAACACCCTGCAAACACAAGCATTTGTTCGTCTAGAGGTTGTGATCTGAACATGATCTGGCCCAATTTATATATATGTTTTATGAGAATATCCACAACCTTCTGCAGAGCTGATGTGGAGAGACTTCTGGCAGTCATCAGGGTATGCGAAAAAATCTTAAATTATTCCGTTTGGGGAATTTTAGCTGGAAAGATGACACAGACTGATGCACTTCACTCAAGTGTCCTTGAAAATACTTTTTTTTCACATCACTTTCATGTCAGGAAAGTGCTGAAAGCGCTGCTGGAAAAATTCCAGCATTCAACTTTCTTTGTCTGAGAGCTTTCCAGCAAAGGTATGGGACTGCAGCGTAAATCTCTATTTTTATTTTAATATTTGCATACAACTCCTCATCAGAAATTGGTTCCAGATGTGCTCAGAGGCACTAGCAAGCTCCAGAAGGGCTGTGGCCAGCTAGCAAATGGGAAAACATTCCCGGTGCGAAAATTTTTCCAAAAACTATTCTTTTTTTCTCTTCCATAAACACAGTAGCCCCTTTAGCAGCCAGTCAAAAAGCAGGAACAAGGTCTGGATGCTTGACCCGGTCTTCCTCCTGAGAAATTCCTCCATCAATTCATGGGAAGAGGGGCTGGGGCACCATGTCTGACATCTCCATGGGCTCCAGGTATGTGGCAATGTGGGGGAAAAATTCAGCCTCAGATGGGTGAGATTTTCCCCTGTAGCTCTGTAGGGATGCTACAAAGCTTCTCTTTGCATGTCAGTTTAAGGCTTTCGTTGCTTCAGCCTCTGCTCGTCATTGTCTCCCTCCGGGGTGCCTCTCCCAACAGGCTCTTCTGCCTCCTTCCGTGCTTCAAGTTTCATTTTGTGTCATTTCTGAGCCTCACCTGAGCAAGAGAAAATGTAACAAACTTCTTTGTCTAGAAAATTATTTTAATTAGCAGTAATTTACTTAATAGTTCTCATGTGAACAATGAGAAAGATTAACGTCACACAATGAAAATACATTCAAGTCACAAATATGTTCCTTTTATAAGACAACATTTGACTGCACTTCAATTTCAATGGGTACGGGAAGATTAGTCTCTAGTAAATATAGTCCTGATCCAAAGCTATCTCACTGAAGTGGGGAAATGTCTGTTCATTCAAGTGAAGTATTAATTACCCTGACAAATGCTCAGCTTATTTGAAATCTTAATCATCTGAACTGATATTTCCAGCAAAGTTTGGGTAACAGAGGTATGACGTGTCCAGCCCAAGGGGCCTTCCATACTAGATATTTCCAAAGCCAGGCTACCGTACAGAGGCTCCTCATGAGCTAAAATGTGGGCACTTTATCCTATTTTCTGTGGCAACGGTCAGGAAAATATGCTTGGAGATATTTGTTGCAGGGGGAGCCCAGGGGCAAAACCAGAGGTTGACCATTTTAGCCAGCTATTTGCATGGGGTTTTTGTTTCCTGTAGATCAGAGCAGGCACTTAGGTGGTGTGTACAACTATGTGCACGTGCTAACCTGTGCCCTCATACGTGTGACCATATAGAGGAGTTTGTTTGCCTGTGTGAAACATTAGCCAGGGCCAGGCTGCAGGAGGAGTTGGGTGGGATGGCAGCAGACACCGGGGACGTGTGAAGTGTGGCCAGACCATCAGACCCAGTTTGTGCCTGTTCACCGTGGTAGCCAAGCGTTCAGGGTTTTGTGGGAGGATATAGCTCACACACCACAAAACCATTAGCGCTAAGGAGAGGGAAGTGACGATCGCAGCGAACCGCTTTGAATTGCAGTCTGCTTGAGCGTGGCCACCCTGCTGCAAGCCACTGTCGGCCCATCCTGATTAAATAGGTGCCGTGTTTTCAAACTGGTTCCTTCCTTGCACAGTTCCCCAGGACAAGGAGAAACCCAACCCCTTATGTGCCAACCTTAAATCCTGATGGCTCACACTCTCCGTGCTCAAGCTCCACTTCCTGGCGTTGCCCAGCCATGGGCAGGGAGCCTGAAAAGCTGCATGAGAAAATGAAAGGGCTCCTCAGAGGTTTCGTGGCTGCTGTTTTAGTGGGGATGGAAGAGAAGAAGAGCTGAAAGCGGCGCACATTGGTCTCTGTGGCCGGGGAGGGACCACCTGCCCCAGCACAAGGGGACAGGTTGCAGCCCACAGTCTGTGTGCGCAAAGACTAAGGTGAAGTGAAAACGCGCCCAACAGCATTTGGTGTGTCCCACCCCCAGGCCAATACTTCTGTGTAGACGTTGCTGACTTGAAAATACATCTTACTGCCTAATGGCGGCTAGCAATCATTGCCTCCACGTCCTCAAACAACAACAATATCTGCTTGACAGTGATATGAGTCAATGAGAACAAAACGCTGCAGTCTGGAGCGAGGACATCCCAGTTGTTTGGGCTTAGCGCAGCTTAGTTCAGAGCAGGACTGCAGTCATCATTATGGACAAAAATAAACCCCAGTTGTTGTTGGAAACCTTCAGAACAAAAGCAGACTCAGAGCACAGCCAGTGCCCTTCTCCTCTGCTGCCATGTCCCCCAAGCAGCAGCAGGGAAGACACAGACAACTGAGATTTTATTAATTTTTAATTACTCGCAATGGTGTTTCCCCTCCGTCACTCTGGAGCAGTCAGTGGGTCGTTTTGCCCACTTTTCATATTTACAACTGCATTTCTGTGAAGAAGCACGCAATGCCAAGTAGGTTATTGCCACTGCCATGGTCTAAGGTCAGAGGAGAGGCAAGATTTACAGGAAGGGGTCATGTCTTTTACTGGACCAAATGAAACACTCAGAAAAAAACAGGCACACCCGTGTGCCTTAAAACTTGCCATTTTTTTTTTCCTGCCTGTGCCTGTTGGTCTAATAAAAGATATGAGCTCTCCTGACAGAGCCTGTCTCCTGACATCAAGTGATGTTCTCTTTGCCCTAACATTTTTGGAGAGCGTAGAGACCATGGTGTGCTTTGCGCCTGTGTTGGGCAGCCCCACGGGAGCTTCCCCACGTGCTCTGGTGGGTGCAAACCCAGAGTTTCCGAGCTGGAGGAGCCTCCCTGATGTCCAAAGCAGCCCCTTGCATGGCCAGACGCATTATTGGGGTGCACTGAGCTGCCTGGTTGGCTAAATGTCTCCAAGTGCCTTCCAGCATGTACAGACAAACTCTGGAGCAATGAAGCACCATAGGTATTTAGCGATGTGCCATGGGAAACACACAACCAGCCATTGTCTTCATCCCCACCAGCCAGCCATGCCAGCGAAGGGAGCAAAGACAGGCAGGTCCCAAGTGCAAGACGTGTGCCGTTGGGCTGGAAAAGCTCTCAGTACACAGGCTGGTTTCAGTGCAGAGGACAAACTCCGCAGGGTGCTGTGTTTTTTCCACCCTGGGACTATCCCACATTGGCCAGTGCAGGCCAAGCTGGCCCCTGGGGAGGGCGGGCTGGGGTTTCCTTGCCCGGTTGCCCCTGGGCCAGTGAGGGGCTTCTGCAAAGCCAGAGCCCACCAGGAGGCACATTGCCGCTCGCTGCCTTGGGAAGAGGGGGTGCCAGCGAGGAGCAACCGGGTGCAGGGGACACGAGGGATGGGGCAATATCTAGCCTGGCGCTTTGCGGGCCACTGGCAGCCTGGGTGCCGCAGCAGGTATGTGAGCATGAAGACGGGAGTCATTTCTCCTCCTGCCCCGTGGGCAAATGGTTACAGCTCAGCAGGACTGAGCAGCAAGTGCTGACAGACCGTGGGGCTGCCACGGCTGAAAATGGTGTTCTCCTTGAGCCAGAATGAAATAGCTCGCCAGAATCAAATAGCTCACCAGAAAAAGCCTGCTGTGGTTTCTGACTGATTTCAATTTTGCAGAAATATCCAAAGAGTGTAAAGACAGGAAAAGATTTTTCTTGCTTTTCTGTTCAGGTTGCTCTTTGGAGGCAGCACCAACCGCTCCTCCCTGAGCTCCTTTCCCTTGAACGCAGCCGTCTGGGTGCCCAGCCGGGCAGTGGGGGCACACTGACCTCAACACAGCTTCTTCATGCGTTCAATTTTCACACCCACGTGTAAGCAGTTTCCTTTCACCTGTGGTTACCTGTAGCATTGTTCAGTCTTGGGGGTCTGACTCAGTATTTCATAAAAATTATGCAAATGGCAGCTCCCCGAATACTCAGAGCCATGGAAACCCATTTGGTCATTCCCGTTAATACATGATAACTGCCTCAGTCCCAAATTGCAATAAATGAGAGGAAACTGCAGAGGTCTGCTAGGCAGAAAGAGATGGGTTTATCTTTTTTTCAACCTGAAAGGGAAAAGCCAGCATAGGCAATCCTGGAGGAGAGGTGCACTGAGGACAAGGACACACACTGGCAGGGACCACGGGTGGCCTTGGCAAACCACCCTGCGGTGAAACTCAAGTGCCAAGTGCCGGGGCACGGCTCTCCTTTCACTTTGGGACTGCTCACCCTCCTGCCTTGCCTGGGGGGGAGCCCTGCAGCACCCCACGTTCCCCACAGCCTCTCCTCCGTGGGGTTTATGCTTTTTCCTTTTCACATGCTAAAGCAAAGCACGCAGCCAAGAACCCCCTGAGCCTGTCCTCTTTTGGCCGGGGGATATTTTTGGAGGTGGATTAGGTTCTCGGGGGGGTGTTTCTTTGGTTGGATTTTGCTTGTCTCACACTGGATCTAGGGGTAAACCGGATACCAGCAGCTCATCTTCCTGGCAGCGGAGGGTCTAGCAGGGATCAGTGTATGCTCGTAGGCACCGTTTAGCCTGGGCAAACAGCATCTCTGCTTAATGGCAGCCATGTCTGCAGAGCTGGCATGTGCCAAGTAATCTATACTGGAGGATGACTCTGCTCCAGAAGTCCTGAGAGCAGCATTAAAACCACCAGCACTTTGACAGTCAGTCAGGAGATGTGGCTGCCTCAGTAACCTCTGATCCCAGCCAGGAGATGTCCCCAAGGATCCTTCCCTCCAGGTACATTTATTTTTAGGAGCTACAGTCTGGACTGAGCTTCAGAGGGGTAAAATGAGCATGACTGCAGGTGACTCACCCTCTCCGAGAGCGTGACAGCCGGTTTCTGCACCTGTGGCCACTGTCCCTTGCTGTGGGTGGTGCTACATGGTGCCTGGGGTGGACCTGAAGCCTCTCTGGGCCGGTGGCTGTGAGCCATGCCAGCCACATTACCATGAGCCCTTGGAGCCACTGCTCTGAACTGGGAGGCTGCAGCACAGAGGAGGTGGTCGTTCGCCCTGATGGAGAGGACACAAACCGGCCAAGGGCATGTGCAGCAGAGCTAAGACTTGGGGCTACACAGCCGACATCAGGGCAGACACCCCTTTGGGGTCTGATGCTGCATCAACACCATCAGAGCACGGCACATAACAGGCTGCAACATCAAACAAAAAGTCAGCCGAGGCAGAAGATCCATATTCCTCCTGAAAGGCCCAAAGACAGAATAAGGCCAGCGTGACATTCCCCTTTTCAAGCTCTGGAGGAAATGCACATCTGGACAGCTGAGCCCTTGCGGAGCACCAACAGCCTGGGCAGCTGCCTTCAGCTGAAATGGTTGGGACTGAAAGGAAACTGCAGTCCTTTGGGTTCTTCTTTACAAGAAAATAATGAGGGTGCTCAAGGTCACTAGAAAGCAGTTGGGCAAGAGAAATGGCACAAGAGTAATTCTTTAGAGATAAGAGAGAGAAAGAAAGAAACAAACAAAAAAATTGGCATCAACAAACACTGTTGATAGAGCATCTGGACAAAGCAAAGCAAAAGTCAGCTGGGGCTCAGGACAGACAAGGCGGCTGTTGCTTTTGCTCAGCTGTGATTTTTTGTGTTTATGAAGTCTCTGAAGCCAGCCTAGGCTGCTGGTCTCAGCTGTTAAGGGCCACGAGCCCAGCTCTGAGTATGAACCAGCTGTAGAAAACAGAGGCTGAAGGCAAAAGGTTCAGGGGTGGCCGAGTGACTGCTCTCAGGCCAGCAGACACATTTTCACAGCACAAGAGGCAGCCAGAGGTTTATTGTTATTTCTCTTGGACTGGCCTCCCAGGTGAGCAATGAGCTGCCGAGTACATCCATTTGGACATTCAATCTGTATCGGTTGGGCAGTTGCTTGGTGCCAGTTGAAGGTGTCTCGGTTAGTCCAGGTTGCTGGTGAACAGCTTCCCGAGCTGGACTCAGCAATGCTGAGGCTTTGCTGGGGCTTCACGACTACCGTGGTGCAGTGATATCCCTTGCTAACAAAGCAAAAAGGGAATTGAGGACTGTGTGTGAGGCAAACCTCCTTTGATCACCTGTGTATCCTCATCTAAAGAAGATGCAAGATGAAAACTTCCTACACAGCAGACCTTACCTCCCAAATCACTTTCCCACTGCCAGTTTCTAGCCCCTGACCGATAGACAATGGGAAACGATAGATTAACAGTTTCCAAATGGCCATGCAGCTCTCCTCTCAAAACCATGGCACTCCTGGTGTTTGTTTTCTGTCTGAAATGAGTCATTAGCCTAGCACAGGACTCCATGATGCCTGTGTGGCCCATGCTGAATGACTTCCCATGGTGACCTTCCACCTTTGCACCTCCACCTCTGCCACCAGGCACAAATCTTCTGCCAAACCCTGCCCCTGTGCACAAGGGGAAGCTGTTCATGGAGGCTGAGGGCACTGAGCTACATAGCCAGTTCAGCCTGCTATTATACATATGTGTATATATAGATATTAGGGAGAAATTCGTTACTGTGAGGGTGGTGAGACACTGGAATGGGTTGCCTGGGGAAGTCGTGGATGCCCCATCGCTGGAGGTGTTGAAGGCCAGGCTGAACGGGACTTTGACCAACCTGGTCTAGTGGGAGCTGTCCCTGCCCATGGCAGGGGGGTTGAAACTAGATGGTCTTTAAGGTCCCTTCCAACTCTAAACATTCCGTGATTCTATATACATATACATATATACATGCACGTGTATATATACTTATATATATATGTACACACACAGACTCTTCCTGTGTGTGGTCCACTGAAGCTTGTGTCCAGAGGCAGGAGGCTTTATGGACATACACCAGTTGCACGGGTCCCATCAGACCCAGATGGGTGCTGAGCCTCTTCGACGCAAGCAGCAGGGTGTTCTGGCGGTGCAGAGACAGGGGGAGCACCGAGTCGTTCCCCACCTGGAAACAGCAGGCAGGGCCCTGGTGGGCAGCTGCCTCCAAACAAGCTCGCACCACCGCAAGGCCCCTCTCCCATTGCTTTTAAGGAACAGGTCTGAGTCTGGGCGCAGCATCCCCAGGAACAGCAGGTGACATGCCTGTTGTGCCTGGTGGCCAAAGTATATGAGTCCTCTGGCTAATTTAGCAGCACCTGGTCAAATGGTGAGGGCACATCCCCAACTGAGCTGCCTCGGACCTGCTGAGGTGTCCCAGGATGACCGCACTGCCCGTGGGTAAGCCCCAGCTGGCAGCTGCAGGCGGCTGGCTGCCTGCCGGAGCGCAACGTGTCCTGCCCCTCTGCCAGCCCTATGGCTCACTCCGGCAGCCAATTCTTCAGCAAAGCTGAGGTGACACAGCAGAAAGAGCAGCTTTAATTCACCTCCTTCCCCTTTGGGAAGGCACCTGTCAGCTGAAGGAAGCACCGAGTTGGATGTTCCGCTGTGTGACCAGACACACCAGAGCGCTGCTGCGGGCACTGTGCAGGCAGGACCAGTGGGCAGAAGTCCCCTAGAGCTTGCCTGATCCACACCAACCATCAGGTCAGTGCGAGGGGAGGTAAACAAACCAGGAACATGTATGGAACAGGCACCCATGAGCTATGCAGCAATTTCTGCCTGAGGACTAATGCTTGTGCCATCACTGTGGCCCTAATTAGCAAATGAGAAATCTGCATAGTGCATTGAAGCAAACCCCCAAATCATTTCAATGAATCCGCATTCATAGAATCATAGAATCATAGAATTGTCTAGGTTGGAAGAGACCCTTGGGATCATCGAGTCCAACCATCTACCCTACTCTACAAAGTTCTCCCCTACACCATATCCGCCAAGACCACATCTAAACGTCTCTTAAACACATCCAGGGATGGTGACTCAACCACCTCCCTGGGCAGTCTATTCCAATGCCCAACCACCCTTTCTGTGAAAAATTCTTTCCTAATGTTCAGTCTAAACCTACCCTGTTGGAGCTTGAAGCCATTCCCTCTTGTTCTGTCATTAACTACCTGTGAGAAGAGACCAGCACCAACCTCTCTACAGTGTCCTTTCAAATAGTTGTAGAGTGTGATGAAGTCTCCCCTCAGCCTTCTCTTCCTCAGACTAAACAGTCCCAGCTCCTTCAACCGCTCGTCATATGATTTGTCTGCTAGGCCCTTCACCAGTTTCGTTGCCCTCCTCTGCACTCGCTCCAGCACCTTGATATCTCTCTTGTATTGCGGTGCCCAAAACTGGACACAATACTCGAGGTGTGGCCTCACCAGTGCTGAGTACAGGGGCACAATCACCTCCCTACTTCTGCTGGCCACGCTATTTCTATTTCTTCAGCAGCTTCTTCAGAAGTTGGCTCAGGGAACGGATGCTTTTATTATGTGCAGACAGGTACAGACATTAAAACTAATGGAAGTACAAGGTAGGACAGGTCTGTAGCCATCCATGAAGAACAGGGGAATGAAGGGGTTTGCTGCATCTTGCAATACGAGATGTGCTTTGCAGTTGTCCTTGCCAGCTGAGAAGGACAAGATTTATTCACATCCACCTGGAGCAGGTTTCCCAGTCCCTGAGCAGCCCTTCTCTGGAGACCTGGTTGGAGAAATGCAGGCAGGCTGGGGGATGCCACTGCCAGAGCTCTGCATCCCTCCCTTGAGACCAAAGCTGTTGCTTTGGGACACGTGGAGTGAGGAAACACCTCAGGAGGAGAAACTAGTGAGCAGGCAGCCTGGTTTGACAGCTGGACCACTGGCCCCATCCAGCCCATGCTCTCCACCACGGGCACAACGGTCCCTCGCCAAGGCAAGCGCTGCCTGTGCAACATACTATTGCCATGGTTTTATCACAACCAAAATGTGCCAGCAGGCTGGCTGCGACTGAACGGGTTTACCCTATCCAAGCACGATAAAGTAGAGGCAGAAGCAATTCAGGAGAGGATGTGGGGGGAGTCAGGTCCTGCTGGAGCTGCTCTCTCCCGGGAGCCATCCCTGCATGGTCTCTGGGCCTGCACTCCTCCGGGGTCAGCTCTCCCAAAGGTTTTTTCAGGATTCGGTTTCATGGGTTGAAGAAATTGTTGCAGCAGATGATCTGCCAGAGCATAACATCTGCTTGTTGTCCCAGGAACAGGTGAGGTAAGGAGAGAAGAAGAGAGAAAAAAGAGCCATAGGCACACAATGCAGAAAAAAAGGAAAAGGGAAAAAAGCATAAGCAGCCCAGATGAAAACAAGAAAAAACCCTCCACAAGCAAAAAAGCAAACAAAACCCCCAGAATTAAGCTAGTCAATATTCCATTCTTTTCTCACAGCTGACCTCTTGCCAGCCTGATATCAATTGCTCATGCAGGAGCTGGCTAAATACTGGGCTCAGGGTTTTCCTGGAGCTTGTCTTACTGCTCAGCTTTGCATGGTTCCCCTGCAGAAGCTGTGCCAACAGCTACCTCCATGGCAAGGAAAAGGCATGTGCATTTTCTCCTCGTCTGATTTAAGATATTATAAGTCCTGGGGTTTTGCTGCCTGCGTGCAGGCGAGGCACGTGAGGCTTGCTCCCACTATTCAGGGAGATTTTTGATTGCAGGCCACACGCAACTGATAACTCATGACTCCTGCCTCTGTCTTACAGTAATCCCAGCTGAAAATGGATAGCAAGATTCACTTATTTCACTTCATTTTCTTCGTTATTTTCTATTTATTCAGCATAGGCAACATTGTTCATCCTATAACATTTCTTAAAGGCAAGGGAGAAAAAGCATGACAGTGATTCATTCATGCAGAGCAAATTTTATTTGGAAGTCTTTATTTGTTGTGAAAAGGCTTAAATTAAAATCAAAAGGGAAAGAATCAAAAAAAATAATTCTTTGGAGACTTTCTCGTCCCTCAGAATAAGACAACTGACTGTCCTTTCAATTTGCTGCTTTGCTCTAATGACTCTGGCAGATTTGTGCTAGTGTAGCCAATTAACCCTGAAGATTTATTTTTCCTCTGGAAGAATCCAGTGCCTGGCCTTGTGCCAAAAGGGATGGGACACCTCGGAAGTAGCTTGGATTCATCCCACCTACTACCAGACATTGAACGCACAGCTAGGACCTCCTGCTGTCAGGGTAAAAGGGGACACCTCAAGGAGAAATTCAGCTCCCAGGGGACAAAGCCACCCTTCAGAGGTGTCTCTCTCTCCAGGGGCTGTTGGGGCATCCAAGGGCAACCCAGGCCTTCATGGCAGAGCCTTCTTGAAACACGTAAAGTTGCAGCATTTAGTAGGAGTCAAGATGTCTGCAAAATAAGACCGAAAGCTCAGAGAAGGCTTGGTTGAAGTGGGCAGGCTGGGGAGAGTACAGTCCTTTTGAATAAGAGCTTTGTACAAAGCATAGTTACCACTGCAAACCAGCCCATCCAGAGGCGCAGAGGATGGGAGGCCAGGCGCCATATTGGCTCAGCTCTCTCTCAGCTTGATCTACAAGCAAGAGTTGGCTATTCCTGCGCAACAGCTTGCGCTGCAAAAGGCTGCCGTCCAGCTCAGTATTACAGCAATGACAAATTCTTGTCAATTAAGCTGTTAAGCCTTGGTTTGTCCTGTTAGCCGGGTTGTTTTTACCCCATGGACTTTGTGGGTTAGGAGGATCAGGTGGGAAGAAGCCAGGATGCGAGCACAGACATGGCGCTCCTCAGGCACACGGGCAGCAACTGCCGCTCAGGGCCTGGAGAAGCAGTGGTCCTGCAGAGCCAGGCTGCAGAGTTATGCACCGCTCATCAGCAGATACCAGGTTTTCCTCAGCATCCTAATCGTTTTGAGATATGATTAAAGAGCTGGGCCTGGCAGCACTAGTTGGCTCCTGCCCAGGTTGCACGTTCCCCTTTCCCATACGGACCAGAGGGACTTTGCTGTCATGTCACAAGCTCATCTGCACTGTACTCCTCCCAGACAGCACAAGGACAAGGGACCATGTGTGACATTTTTGATCCTGCCTCTCTGGAAGGTGATAAAACACCCGAGTGCCGGGATTGCCTACCAGCACAGCTGGATGATCACAGATGCTGTCTTCTCTGTATTCTCCGACCACTCACTGGCATCTGCCCTCAGCAGCCAGTGCCCAGCCTTTGAGAGGACAACACAGAGTAGGTCCTGATGAGGGGCTTGCTCAGGGACAGGGAGGACTACCCGCTCTGATGCTGGTGCCCAGGGAGAGCTGCGGACCGCAGCCCCATGGCATCAAGGTGGGTAGTGAAGGAGAGTTGAAGTTCAGCAGTGCACGCACAGTGCCGGCCCCACCACCGCCCACGCGCCAGCATAGCTCTCCATCCACGGCGCTGGCACTGGGCCAGCTGAGGGCACTCAGGACTGAGACCTCAAAGGCACTGGGAATCACAAAACGCCAGCTCAGAGGTCAGTGACAGTCATGAGGGAAGCAGTGATAGGGGCAAGGAGGAGAGGAAATACTTTCTGTGACAGTAACAAGCCCGGGCACGTGCACACCTTGGGTATCATGCACTGTTCTGATCAGTTCTTTTAAAAGTATATATATATGCACACACTTATAGCAGGGATAGAAAATATAAAGAAAAAGGTGAGGGAGATGAACACAGAGGCACAGAAAGGCTTCGTATGAGAAAAACTAGACTCTTCTGCTTGGAAATGAGAAATGAAGGGGATGAAGGGGTATGAGGGCTATAAAATCCCTCGTGACCCTAGAAGGGACACACAGAAAGTGACCTGCCACTCGAGTTAACACAAACTTTAAGAAGCGTGTCCCCCACTCAGCCCACCACTGCACCATAAAGATGTTGACTCTGGGCAAAACCCAAGTGTTTTGATCTTGGTTCAAAACCCAAGTAAACAGATTCACCCAGGGTAAGACCAGTGGTGGCAATTGAAAATAATGTAAAAAGGACAAACCTTTCTTTAGACATGGTGAGAAAGTGGCCCTACAGACATCTTTCATTAGAAGGTGGGGAGGAGAATAAGTGCCTGAAAATGCCCGTTCAAGACAGTTGGGAGGAATAGACAAAAAGCCTAGATTAAATGAGCAATTATGATTTTAAAAAAGAGTTTAATTACTACCAAAAATCCAGCTGCCGTGTGCTGCGCTATGGAGCTGTAACAGAGAGACACAGAAGACACTGATGTCCAAGATGAACAGGGACTCCAGCAGGAGAAAGGAATGACAAGGGGCATTGATCCTCAACTCAGTAAGTTAAGAGGCTTCGGTATGTGGCAAACATACAGACAACTCAGTGTACCTGCAGCTCTTCCATCAGAAACCCCCTCGATCTAACCCAAGGCTACGTCCCCTGATATGAAACTATTCCTCAACAACTCCTCAGTTATCGGAGCACCCGACATCCTGGCTGGATCAGTGCGTCAGCAGGTAACGAGGCGGAGAGCAGCACACAAGAGCCGCACCAGCCAGCACTATGGGCTTGTCTACAGCTAACCAGCTCTTCGGGGAGTCTCTCACAGAGGTGAGCGATCTCAGGTTTCCCCTTTGGCCCTCCCTGGCTCCTTCCCTTGAGGGTTTAGGTTTGTTTCTTATGAACGGGCTGGACTGGCAGCCTCCCCTCTATCTGCAGGGGTACTGCAGGACACAGGCTGTAATGGCTGGTGCCACCAGGACTTCTCTGCTTCTTGGTGCTTCCCCAAACTCAAGTAGGATGCAAGAGACACAGCTCCATTAAGGAAAATGATGAGAAGATGTTCTCTTCTTGACATTACTGTAGCTCTTCTATCTCCAAAGGAAAACGGGAGGCAAATGGCAGGTGGGGCTAAACGCTGGAAGAACATCGTTTTCATGGTGCAGCAGGAGCTGACCTCCTGATTTCAAAGTTTTGGGTAGTGACAAGAACGTGTAGAACCACTGATGTTTTGCTTCAAGGGCTCTGAGAGGAGGCTAGGAGGGCTCAGGTGGGTGGCTGTGGGGTCAGGCAGGGATGGGATCCAGCAGTAGGCTGGGCAGGGGGAGACAGAAACATCAGGAGACGGAAAAATGGGTGGGAAGGTGAGGCACAGCGAGGCTTCTGCCATCAGCCATCAAAAATACAGTTGGAATCCACTTCCCATTTATTACACCATTCACACGTACAGGAGGAGGCTCCTACTGCTTAACCCAGGGCTTAACTGGAGAAAAGGCTGGAGACGTCAGCAGTAAACCTATGCCTGTGCTTTTCTAATGCCAGGGGTTACCGCGCCACAGTGACAGATCTGACGTCCGTCATACCAGCTGCTTTCTCATCAGCCCACCCACGGTGATACACTTGGGGGGAAACCAGGGCTGGCATTTGGCCGGAGCCAGCTGTGCCACCGGGGGCCGGTGGCCAGGTTGCCAGCCTAACCCCTTCCTCAGGCCCAGCTCTGAAAGGCGGACGAGCCCAGGCAAGGTTTTCATCCTACGCCGCTTTCTTTGGTGGGGCACACAGGTGCGGGATTATTAGCAGATTCCAGGGCAAGAAATGTAAAGATTTTTTTCCTAATAGGTTAAAAAAAAAAAGTAATGCAAAAAGATGGCTTTTGGGTTTTTCAGAGATGAAGCTGCTGTACTGGATACGCCAAGAACAAAACCACGCGTGGGAAAAGGTGCCTTTTTCATTTGTGTTAGCATCACAGGAGCTAGCAGATTAAAATGCTGCAATAAATAAGGCAAATACGCGGTTTGGATCTCTAACAGCTATTAGGAACATACCTCTTCTTGCAGTGAAGAAAAGGCCAGAGAGGAATATTTCCAGCAATAAGTTGCTTTATGTGCTTCAGCTGAGTAAAGAAAGGCCTAGTTTATACCCTGCTGTTTAGTAACAGCTCATTTCTGGGGCTCTGACTCACTCAGAGCACAGCAGCCGCGTACGCTGTTTACTGAACTGCCGCAAAATTGTGTGCCGCGCTTACGGCTAATACCCAATGGTTTGTAGTGTAGCAGGCGGCAAACGCCTGCTGTGGTTGATTTATACCTGAGGCAAAGCAGAGGTACACGGCGAAACTCAAAGGCACCATTGCAAATCTGCTCCAAGAAGGAGTATAGTTATTTCTATAAGGCAAACAGCAAACAAATCCCTTCTCCTACTCACAGCTACTGAAGGTGCAGCTGGACCAACTTCAGCTTTTCCAGAAGCGTGACATTATAAAAAGACTGGGTTGAAGTCACGCACGGAGGCAGGCTTAAATAGCGGGTTGCGCTCTAAGAAGCTGGCTGGGGAGAAAAAAACGAGGCGGTAATTAGGGAAAGGGCCAGTTCTGAGGATACAATACACAACATTTTAAGGCGGTGAGTAGGAGTGCTTTTGTAGGATAATTCACATTACCTCTGTAGGGAAGGACAGCGATTCCTGCTCAAGCCACTGCGTTACTTTATGGCAATGGAGCAAAAACCAGGCTTGCAGTAGGCGTCTCAAGAATGAGATAAGCCAGTCGTTTAAAGGTCATTTCATCCAGTAGCTTACCTGATCATTTCAGGGCATTTGAAGCTTGCTGCTCCTTTGCTGGCACTGCAGGGGTACTCTACAGATAGCAAGGCGTGAAGGCGGGCGGTTGCAGCACTTGAGTGCTGCATGACATGGTAGCATCTGCCTGGTGTCACCTCCCTCCATGGGGGTTCGGAGCATGCTCTGCCACCCTTGCTCCGAGCCTCCGCCAACACCTCGATGGCCTGGAGCCCCACTGGCAGCTGCCGCACAAGTCCACCTTCCTCCACCGATAGCACGTGGGACGCAGTCACCTTGCTTAGGAGCACTGCTGTGCTCTCCTTTCCACCCCTGCCCAGGGTGTCAAGCTTAAAATGCGAGGGCAACCCTTCCTAAACGAGGCTTGAGGAACTGGGGACCCCGCAGCCCAGCGCTGAGGTCTATCTTAAAAGAAAACCATGTGAAAATGATCAACTGCTAATAAATACCATAGACTTGAAGGGCTGCTCATAGTGACAATGTGCTGCCTCTCAAAATGGGCTGGCAGGGATTTACAACACTGGCAGTGAAATACAAGCCATGGGTTTGGGGGGGAGTTTCTCAAAGACTTCTTTGCGCAAATGACAGCCTTCTCACAGAACACAACTTCATTTTTATCTACAACTTTTAATACTTTAGGGCTTCTTTTTTTTTCATTATTTTTCAGGCTTTTAAAATTCAGTTTTCATTTTATTTCTTAGCTGTTATTCAATATTTTCATCAGTGTTAATTAAGCCCAGGGAGCATTTGCAGTTTTGGCTTGGATTAAGCCTTTATCCCTCATTGTTTTAAATGCAGGAAAGTCAACCGAGTTGTTTTGTTTGATGTGCTCCACGCCACGGTGAATTTTGTGCTGTTAGGACTGTAAATGGGCCATGTGGTTCATGAATTACTAATCCCCGTCACTCACATTTTCTGGGAAACACACACTATATTTAGTCTTTATACTTGGAAAAACAAAGCTGGAGAACTTTGAGGCTATTTTTCTCATTAGAAGTCTTTAGAATATTCCCTAAAAAAATGGCAAGATAATTCAGTCACCAAGTATAAGTGCAATTCATTAACTGCGGTGGAAATTAGACCCTTGAATTGAGAGGCTAATTAAGATAATTAGATCTAAAGCCTGAAAGGAAACTATGCAGTCATTTCTTAAAATCTCATTTATACTTATGTAAATCTGGACCGACGCCACTGTCATTTTCTGGATTTATAGCCAAGTAATTGACATCACTATTGAGCTCTTCTAAGCTCTCGATATCGGCAAAAGGCATTGAAGTAAAACAATTAACACATAGGCTGTGTTTTTATCTGCAATTTCTAGATGAACTTAATATCACAATGCTCTTCTTTCCAAAGGCACTTTGCCATTCTGATGGATTACTTATTTTTTAAAAAAAAACACAAGAAAAAGCTTGATGAATTTAGAGGACCATCATCAGTTTAAAGAGCTGCCAACTTTTACAGCATTAGCAAATGAAGAAAGTTGAAATGCCTCAGCATCAACTACTGCCTCTTCCAGGAGAGCCATTATGTTTAATCTGTGGCTTTCCTATGGAAGGATCTTTCTCCTCTGCTGTTCCTTGCGACTGCCAACAGCACTGAGACCACCGTTTGGTAAAAAAACCTAAATAAATGCCGTACACAAGCCAAGTAGAAAAGTGGAGAAAGTCAGCGGGAGACACAACATAATTATACACAGCTACGAATTTTAACAGTGCGCATTTCTGTGGAATTGCCTGCTATGCAGTCATCGGGAAGGGGAGCCTTTCTTGGCTTGTATTTAGTAGGGAGCGTTGGGCAGATTTCTGACTGCGTGATGTGCTCTTCTCCCTCCCACCCCATCCCATCAGCGATATTAGCTGTAGACAGAGCTGTGCCAGTCTGTCTTAGAGGGAGCTAACGTGAACTGAAAGGCAGCCTGCTTAGACAGCTCTGAAGCACTAAGCCCTGCAGTCTGCCTCTCTCTTACACCCAAAATCTAGATTACTGCATAATTGTCATGAGAAATAGGGAGAGCTTATGACTCCCTCTGACCCAGCTGGCCTAAGATGAATCCAAGTGGCATAGACCCTCACACCTAAAATCTGGAGACAGGCGGGGATTTAAAAATCTGAAAAACCAAACACTGTCCTTCACCAAAAATACCACGTTATTCCATGCTTTGGAGCTGGTTTTCCTCTCGACCTCAAAGAACTGAAGGAACCCGGAGCAAGAAGCAGCCTGGAGGAGACCAGATGCTTCAGTGAGAGCTGCTGGTGAACAGTTTACAAAAATATATTAAGAACAAAAAAAGGAAGGGGATAGGAAGCAGGGTACCAGAAGATAAGAGGAGGACTACTAGCTCAGCCTAAGGGGCTCTCCAGACCTTTACCTGTTGGTTGACACCTCCCAGGTAAATGCCTGAAAAGCTTCTGGGGACTCCTGGTTCCTCCATCATCACTTGGTGACATTTCAAGCAGACCAACAGCATGGGGAGCACGCACAACCTGTATGTGGTATCACATGCTGTGATGCCGTGCCTGGGATAGGAAGAAGGGCCTCCAGGGAAAGAGAAAACAAAGAGGCTTCCCTTCTCCTAGGGTAAAAACAAGGTAGAGGGGAGCTAGGTTCATTTGGTATATATGCACCTGCGCTGCTTTTGCATAAGGCACTGAAGAGCATCCAGGATACCTGAAGCCGACGTGGCATCTGAGGTCAACGTCTGTTCGCGTTACTAATACGAAGTGTTGTTTCTTTTTTTAAAATATTTTCTTCTTTGGAAGGTTTTCTAGAGCCGCATGCAGCACTCAGAAGGAGTGCCAAGCTCGGCATGGGAGGCTGCCGCATCACGGGGAGCGCTGGTAGCTTGCCTCTGGAAGATGGCCAGTCCCGGCTCCCGCAGCTCTGGCAGCTCAGCGGGAACTGGGAGTCATTGCCTTGCAGACAGGAGATATTCCTGGCTCACTAAACAAGCACAGTGCTCTCAATGAAACTGGAGACAACTGCAAATAGCCCCCCTCAGTCCAGTCCCCGACTCCTGTGCCCGTTTCACATCACTTACTGTCTGAATTCAAATTTGTGGGGTCAATGCGAGCACTTCATCAGCTCTACCGAGTTCAAGATCAGCCTTTCCCAACTGCCCCTTGCCTCATAAACCTGAACCCTTCAAACCTCCGTCCTGCGGGAACCCACGTCCTGTGGCGTACCTCAAATTTAGGAAATAAATTTACAAAATGTAAAACCTAAAAGAGGGCTCCTTTTCACCAAATATCCAGGGGAGTTGAGGCACCAGGACTGTACACTCTGTATCTTTCCCATTTGTACTCTGGAATTTGATTTTCATGTATTAGGACAAATCACTGCGAGTGACTTCTTTCAGCAGGCAGTAAGGCAAGGCAGCTTTCCAGCTACACACAACCCAGGGCATGAGACCAGTCTGTCCCTCCTGGGCATGGCAAAGCCAAAAAACCCCTTCCCCTCCTTCCCAGTTCCATCAATGCTCTGACATTTAATGTCACCCATGCACTGGCGTGGTTGTGGTTCTCCTTTGCAGCAGCAGTCGGATTTTAACCAAAATCTGATGCTTTTTTTTTATAAGCAACAATATGCATTAACCTTTTTTTTTTAACAGAAAATTGGGGTTTCAGTTGCTAATGGCACATGATTCAGTTTTCTCTGACTTTCCCATATAACCTTCAGGGTAATTAATCAGCTTTTTAATACAGTTATGCCTGTCTGTCCTTGTCCTTGCTGCTAGGATGCTCTGTCAAGGTACCCGTGGAAATTAAAGTTCAAAGACAGAGCATCATAACAACCTGACTACAACAAATATATCCGAGTCTGTGAATAAACATCTAATACTCTACACATTCAGAGTACAAGAATTGCTATAGAAATGGCATCCTGTGAATTAGGTATTATACAGCTGTCTCCCCAGCAACCCAAATCATCTCTCATACCCAAAAGAGAGAGGCTTTTTGTCCAGTGGGACAAAATCTGAGCAAAATTGCTTTTTTTCTCCTGCGTACTTTAGGGGTAATGCATTGAAATTGAAAACCTGTGGATTAGGATCCCGGATAAGTATCTTATTTTGACCTAGCCATTTGGTTTGGACCTACTATTAGTGTAAACACAAAGTTTCTAGTCTTTTTAAAAAAATGTGACCTCCAGTATCTAAGGAGAAAGAAGCAAAATTCCGTAGATAAATGAGAAATATGTAGGTGTTGGACTCATTACTTTAATGGCAGTAATAAGTCTTCCAAAATGTAGACTATTTCATGAAGATTGTTAAAGTTTAGTAGTCAAAGGAGAACTGTAAGACATTTTTACACGTGCTGGTGATTAACAGAAGCACATCTTGGAATTACGTGACACTCATAACCTACTAAATGGTCTCTGTCTTATATGTTTTATTCTAATATAATCATCCAGTGTTACATGGATAGTCCACTGCACACTTAAGCCTCTCTCATAGCAAACCAAATGACACACTAAATAACAATTCAGCATCTGTTCCCTCAAAAATTAGACCTGGACTTGGATTAAGGAACTAATAAATCAAAAGATATGGCTGCAGGGGAAGAAGAGACAGAGCTTCCCATGAAGTGGCTTTCCATACACCTTTCCTCCACTGCTTTCAGGAGACGGAGCCCGTGCCAGGCTGTATGATGGGTCGGTTGGCTATGGAGGTGGTCGTATAATTGAACTGGACACCATCATACCACGCAAATGCCATGCTGGAGCCCTGGACTGTCATGCAGGGTGAGAAAACACAGTCGCACAGCCACAAAGATCCTGTGTAGTGCCCTTGATACAGTTTCCCACCGATTAGTTCTCCAGAAGCAACATTATTCTTTACTTGGCTGTAAGTGAATGCTGGCGTCTTTAGACAAAAAAGCAGCGAGGCACTGAACCTGCTCCTTACAGCATTTCTGTGGGCGGTGATGGGCTCCAGCGAGGCTCACATTGCAGGCAAACTGCTGTGCTGTGCCATCAGCTGTCAGATTGGACACCGGGAGCACCTCAACCTTCACAAGGGGCTTTGGGCTGAACCCAGTGCTGCCGGGGTGTTAGGCGTGGGCTGAACAGCTCAGGGCCACCCAGGGAGCTGGGTGCAGAAACATCCTTTTGCCAATCCAGGTGATGAGGGGCAGAAGACCGATAATTAAATGGTCCATTCAGCTGAGATGGGAACCCACAAAGCACCTTCAGGGTCATAACTTTATGCTCCCAGACATGCTGCCTGACAAAATTCCAAGCACCTCGTCCAGATGTGGAGGCCAAGGCCAAAACCTCCCAGTTTGCTGACTTTTCTAGTGCCTTGATCCAGGTCCGTGCCATCTGCGCGGGCCCCAGCAGGAGCACATTATCGTGTGCAGGGACAGCCACGCTGCTCCCAGGACTGTGCCCACGTCCCTGCCCAGAGCTGTGCCCTGCCACACAGACGGAACCAGGGTGGGCACGGCTGGCCGGGGTATGGCTGTACCGCATTGCACCGACCCGATACTTTAGGTAAAGGGGAGAGTTAGTTGCCTAAAACACAGGCGATATGTTCTGCCTATATTGCTTTTTAGAAGCCTGAGTGGACCCCGGTGCTTGGAGTACATTAATAATCACAGGGGCAGGTGTTTACAGTGGCTCATATGGAGAAAGACGAAGCATAGCCCTCCTCCAGCCACCTCTGGAGGAGAGGCAGCTCGCCCTTGAAGGGTGGCCTAACCAGGGGACCTGGGGCTCCTCTTTGCACCTTTTGGAAGTCACCGCTACCTGCCCAGGCTGGGCTATGCCAGATATTCTGGTCATCACTTCTCCTGAGCTGCTTGGAGTTTGAATCATGTGCAACGGCTCAGAGAAACAGAGGAACAAGCATACAGCTGCATCAAGGGAAAGGGACGGGCTCGTTAAAACCACTGCATTTTAAACATTTCACTGTACTGCATGCAGAAGTCCTTAATATGTGAGGGAGTTTTTCTTGTGTTAGAAGGTAAAAGAAACATAAGAAACAGTGTCTGCTTCCTCATCGACATCTCAGCTTTCCTACAGTAGTCAGGGGTAAAAGTCAGAAGAAAACACACAACATCTGCAATCCTGGTAAAAACAGTTTTCCATTCTTTATAAAAAGATAATCGAGAAACTGAGATTATATCCAATACATTGTATTTATTTATTTTTTTTTAGCACATAATGACGGTACCTGCATCCGTCTTCAGATTCCCAGGGATTTAAAGCACAGCCTGAAACCTTTATGAATATGAAGCCCACTACTATCTCATGATGAAAAATTAATCACACAGGCTTTAAGTGACTTACTGCAGGCTTGTAGTAAATCAGCGCCAGCTATGATAAACCCTGGGGTCTTAACCTCTGCCTCCTCCTCTAGCTGGTGTCTTTACCCCATGATATTTAACAGCTATTCCTGCAGAAGACCAACTGTTGGTTAGTTATTTTTACAAGAAATGTAGATTGCTGTATTACTGTTGCACTGACTAATTAAACCAATAACAGCAAACTAATTATATGGTGATACTGTCCAACTATAAAGCCATCTTGGAAATTTCTGGTAAATAAGAACCATTTTAGGAGAATCCAGTTACCATCAACTTGAAGATATCAATCCTGTGCTGTACTTGCGTTCTTTAAACCGAATATTCATACCTGCTATTCTTTATTGAATTATTTAATGACTCTTATTAAAATAATTTTTGAACAGAGCGATTAAAATATATGTGAACAGATAAGTAATAAGCCAAGAGAAATTCTGGCATCTAAGGTTTTAACAAAACATGACAACTATCAACCTTGAGGAAAAAACATGGATAAATAATGGCCAGTGGCACATGGCACATCAAAACAGCACAAGAGAAGAAAATTAGTGAGGGAAAATACATGTCACATTATAGAAACTAAAGAAAGGTACACACACACACACACACACACATACATTTCTTCCTACAGATGTGGGTGTTTTTACGAGTGGAACAAATTTATTCCAAGCTCAAAACTGGAGCATTTAGAAAGCTCACAATGACAAGTGCAATAACATTAGGAACCGTAGAGGCAGCATTTCAAGGCAGTACCTTCTGATGTGAACACCCACTCATTCTGACAATAGGAATCCAGAGGGAATAATGACGAGAAATTTATTTCTCTGCGTTTCAATATAGATTCAGACTTTGTTATAAACCTGAACAGTGTTAAAATGTAAAGGTAAAGCTGCTGAAAAGCTGTGCAATTTATGAGATACTAAACACAGTTTGCAGATGCTGATGGTTTGGGACCCAATTGTAACCTCAGGCATACATTGTTATAAAACTCCAGAAAATGAAATTCACCGGTTTTCCCCAATGGTTCATGGTAATAGATTTCCAAGATACTCAGAGATGTTTGCCACATTTTTATTATGATTTGATCTTTGCAGCTAAAATGTTACAGCCAAAGCCAGGCAGTTACTGAATCAAAAAAGTTTTCAAATTCAGATATTAATCATATTTACAAAACCCTACAGGTACCAGAGAATGAATGGTTAAAACACAAATATGTTAAATACAATAGCAAGAGAACGATGTATGATCTTGTTCTTGCATTTTATTTCAACCATTTTTCTTTTTTCGGCAGGAAAACCTATGAGAAGCATTAATTAGAAAAAAAAATGGTATCGATCATCTTCTACTCCAAAGTACCAGGGTAATCCATTTTACTGGTCTGGTACCCTGTAAATTCAGTGTCTTCTGTTTACAATTACTTGAATGCTTTTGGATTAGAGGTTTGGGGTCTGAATATGCAGAAGTAGAAACCTGCTGTTTTCAGTGGGGATAGACCTTTTTTGTGGTCATGAGTGCTTGCGATTCAATAAACAAGATGCTATCAATAAGAGATGGGCATTTGAGATGCTGAAAATCTATGATTTTTAGAATAATTGCTTCTTTTGCAACTTCTCAGTCATATGAGAAGTCAGAACTATACAAGAAAATTCATTTTTCCCTGCAGTTCAATAAGGAAGTTAAAAGCACCGATCTCCTGTTATATTTCACTATGTAAAATAAGCTCAGAGGTCCTAGACAGGCCCTCTACACTTTAACACAGGTAAATTTAGATTAATTATCTAAGGCCTAGCAGATGGCAAATGTATCAGATGATCATTTATGACTTCAGTAAGAATTTGTACAATTATTATCAAAGCAGTAAACCTAGCAGCTTCCAGGCTCCGAAGCTTCCCGTTACACTCCTGCGTTATTCACTGCGTGACCTGTCCCGTGACCTCCAGCAGTATTCCCCACGCACAAGTAACCCCACCGGCTCACGCCCAGAACCCCTCACCGCTGAGGCCGGGGAGGAAAACGCAGTATTATTGATGACTCCAGCCTGTATCTTGGAAGTACCTAAGGATGAAAGCACATTCCAGAGGCTCAGGCCAGCGAGGGCAAGATGTGCTATCTAAATAAATGAAATCCACACCCACTAATTTCTGTGCCCACCCCTACGCTCTTGGAGCTTCAGGAACAGCAATGTGAATCATTAGCTCAGGCTGTCGCAAGTTTACAGCCTTGGGATACGAAGAGAGGCTGTCTCCACGGCTCCTAATGCCTCCCAAGGTAGATCCTCTCCGACCCCAGCACAAAAGAAAATCAGTTTCATGGATTTTTTCTTTTTTTTTCCATTTGACAACCATCTTTTGCTACTGTTCCAAGGGGAGAGCAGAACTTCCCTTTGCTACCGCATCTCCAGGGAGGGACATGTGAAAGCTGGGGCTGCTTCTTCCTGTTCACGTATCTGAGATTTTTCCTTCTACACGACCGTCCTTTTCTATGCTATATTCATCATCCAAACTTCATCTTTTCTCCTCTCTTCCTTTTGAACTGGGCCTTCTTATCTCCTGTCTCCTCTTATTCTTGTCCCTCCTTCTCTCCACCCACACACCCATGAAGTTATTACTGTATTACGCTGTCTCATGAGATCTACGCTCAAGCACAAGAGTAGAAGCAATGAAACAGGAGGAGAAAATTTCCTGCTTTCTGCTTGATTATGGATTGCTCCTCTTCATAGATCCAAGCCACGTATCTTCTGCAACACTTAGGATTATGGCTAAGACGGCAAACTTTCAAAATAGAGGGGAGTCCTAGAACAAAATGGTGCTGATAATACTTGCTAATAACCAACAAGGCTTAAAAAGTGTCTCAATGAAAAATTTGGCAAGCTGATAAAAACGTCTCAGATTACAGGGAACGTACTACAAATTCTGATTTCCAATACTTGCTGTATTACAAGCACCGATTGTTTGGAAATGCCATGAAAAACCTCCACTTGCACCTACACCGCAGCTTGCAAGGTTTACTGAGCTGGCCAAATTCATCCGTAAAGTAAGCGGAACTGTATCGCAGCGAGGCTCAGCACAGCATGACCCCTGTTATATGCGACTGAGGACCTTTTGTTTTTTCAGCACGTACATGTCACCAGAGTGAACCTGGTGAGGAGGTGGCCCAGCAGCACGTTATTTTGTAGAGGATTTGAGTTCAGATCATTTTTGCTCCCTGGTTCATATCTCCTTCCAGCTCTCTCAGTAGAGAAGAAGTAGAGAACCGTGTTCCCAGCAGTGAAACAAAGGGACTGCAAAGAATCTCAAATAAAAGAAGTATGAAGGCAAAACAAAGTATCTTTTCTAATTGACTTAGAAACTTTACTTAAACAATTGAACTGCTTGGCCAACGTTTCCCAGGTAGGTCAGCAGGAAGCAGTCACTCCTTGTAGAGTGTGCGGAGTGAGAGCATCCCAGCTGAATTACAAGCGCTAAACCGCAACTTTCATAATGGGTACTTCTTACTAAAAATAGTCTTCACAGTACCACAGTTCCAAACTTTTCTTTTTAGATGTGTAAGTTATGAAGAAAGGACACATATACACAAATTCATCAATTCTGGAATTAAATAAGCTGCCCTTTATTTTGTTCTGTGAATTAAAAATGCACCAGTCACACTGAATCAACATCTTACTTGAAGCGACACGTACTAGAAAAGCAGGAAAGTGAGGCAACGGATGACTGCTAGAGCTCAAGGGCAGAGCCATCCCCAGTAGCAACTGGAATGGCAGCGGGGCACCGGTCCTTAGGACTGTACTCCTAAGACCAGTACATTAAAAAACCCTCAACGCCAATAAACATCTCCATTACAGTAAACATTGACAACAGATTAAATTTTTTTGCAGCACTATGTAACTCTTCTGTACTTTTTTCAGTACTGCATCGGCAATCAAGAGCCTCGGAGCATTTCTGGTTTTAGGAAACAGATCCCGTGCAATTTATTTACCCTATGAATATAATCCATCAGTTTCTACAATGACTTTCATTGCTCCAAAAGCCTAAATACAATCCTCATACATGACACCAGACACGTATCAAGTCTAATGTTAAAATCTCAACGGACGTAACTCTCATCTGGAGCTTCCTTTTCCCCACGTACACAGAGAAATCCCTGCCATGTGTTCACTCTCTGCATTTACGTTTTAAGGTAATATTTGATCAGATGCTTCGCCTGGAAAATGAAGACACCCACTGAAAGTAGGTCACAATTCTCAAAAAAAAAAAAGATCACCATGCTGGATTGTTTTACTGGGAATCTCAAAAAAAGAATGGGCTAGAGACTGTGTTCAATAAAACAATACCTTTTTTTAAATACCTTAAATGGAAATATTATCTTTTATAGAGAGCTCTGCTCTAGGTGGCTTAGGACGCAGCCACACAGGAAGCAATATTACTGATGTGCCCTTAATCCTGCACTGAACCAAAGCCTCAGCGTAACGGTTCTTTTATCTGCTGGTGATTCCATGAGAAATAAGCTGCCTGCTGAACCAGCAGGAACGGTTTTCGTACAGACAACTATTTTGTGTTCTTTTTGCCAGGACTGTTTTTAAAAAGAGTGCACTGCTTTACCTATCACAGGAATAAGCATTGCTTCCAAAGTCTAAGTCTTCTATTGAATCATATAATAAAGAAGGAGCTATTAAAAATTCAATCCATTACATTTTTGCTATAATTATTTTTAGTTTTGAAATGCCAAAATTAAAATTCATATTCCTGGAAGTAATTATTAGTTTAATATTCTCAGAGGGAAGCCATTTGTATAAACTTAGATCCAAACATCTATTTCTAGTTTCATTATCAGAATACAAATGACGCCTTACACAAGATGCTACTGAAAATTATAATCGTGTTAATTACAGCCAACACATTTCCAAAGCTACTGTTTATAAATTCAGACATTACTCTCTCAGTTTGTTCAGTCTTAATGGTAATAATGCGATAAATAGTGTAGTAAATAAAGCAAGTATTTAATCTTTGGTTTTACTGGTGACAAAAAAAAAGTTTCTTCAGTTGCAAGATAATTAAACTAAAGAGTTTTTCGCAACTAAACATTGAAATAGTTTCTCTCTCAACACAAGATTTAAAAGAACCTCACCAAAAAAGACACAAGGGGACAGATTAAACAAGCCCAGAAATAAATCTAGTAATAAAAAATTGAAGTCTGTGCTGCTAATAGCAGATTTGTTACATAACAAAACACAAATTAAGTACAGGCTCAGATGAACGCAATTCCAGTGAAGTCCAGGAGATATATGCAAGTGAGGAATTTAATCTTCCTTAATCTTCTCACGTGGTATGATTAATCACCCACCTGTGGATTCTGGAAGATGAGTTATAAAGATAACAACAGAAACAATATAAAATTACCAGAGATATGCCACTATAGAGTTACACTCCTAAACAAAATATTGCATTCCCCTATTCCCTCTTGCATATGTGATTTAGCAGTGTGCCATTTGTGACACAACAGAATAATATTCTTTGTTGCGACTGGTTCCTATCAGCGATACTCTCTGCATAGCTGCCAAAAAGGCTTAAGGTCAGTAATCAAGTAAGCACGGATGCAAATATAAAGGCATATTTGGGTTGCATAACTTCCACTAAAGAAGTTAAGCAATACCCCTTTGGTAAAGGGGGAGCTGGTGTGGCCGGAGATGGACGCGGAGGGCCCGGGAAGCTGCTGAGCGTCGAGCTGCCGGGGTCCGGCCATGGGGAAGGAGCAGCTGGAGGGGCGCTGGGGAACGGCGGCTGTCTCAGCGCCGTCCCAGCACCTGTGG
>VZSZ01008814.1:597537-626556 GCA_013398815.1 Ibidorhyncha struthersii
CCCCAGAGTCTGACTAAGCAGGAAAGTTAGTTTTCAAACACAAAAGCCCTCACAAAAATTCAGATGTCACATATGGCACAAACTTGACAAATCTTCTTTACATGTCTCAGAACAGCAAGAAACCCATCAAGAAGGCACTGTTTACAATACTTGAGTATCTGCAGAATTTTCTGTGATTTGAGGATACCCTTGAAATAACAATAATTAAAACTTACAGATGTACAGAATCCTTGTTACACGTTATTTACATAAACAGTGGTGAAATAATAGCCTTTGAGAAACTATATGAAACCTCGAATCCAAAGTCTGTATCATAAACACCAGTCTAGCAACACAAAAAAATAAATAAAATTCCCAAAGGCACAGGAGGGCAACGAACAACAAACAAAAAAGGGAAGAAACCACCATCACTACATTTTGTGGGACACCCTTTCAAATANGTCAATTATTTAAAAGGAGTCAAGATGTGAAATGCAAGAAACGTCATCTACTGCTAAAACTGATACTTGCTACATTTCACATGGCGTATTTACTTTTTCTTACCTTAACCTAGGCAATCTGTACCTAAGCGGCAAATTAAAGGCTTAGAGTGCATTTGAAAAAAAACAAAACAAAACAAAAAAAAAGAAACAAAATAACAAACCCACATGGTAACAAATTCTGAAAATATTTCCTGTACAGGTAAAAAAACAGATCTGTAATTCAAAAGTGAAAACAAGTGCTGTTTTAAACTTTAAAAACTAGGAGGAGGCCACAGCCCTCAAACAACTGCAAACTGTACAATGAATTTTGATGGCTACGTGCAGAGCTCAGTCTCAAGTACATAATATTCAAGATCAGCTACACATCATGGTTAAACAGGACAATGGTGATGTGCTAAAGAAAAGGCTTCATACACGCCTGTGACCAGTTGTACTGTAAAAATCAGGCAAAAAATGTCTTTGTTCTATTGACGTGAGGGAACATCATAGAAAACCCAGCAAAATTAGGAATTACTAGGTTTTCGATGTACTTTTTAGAGTTTAAGTTACCTAATCATACCGTCAAGCAGAACTGTCCAAGAAGTTTCATCATATATCCTTTACCTTTCTGGACCATCACTAAACCCACTTTTACAATAGAATTAAACACTAAAAAATAAATTGAAAAGGAAAATAAGCACAGACTTTTTGTCTCGCTCTGTTCAACTCTTCTACTTATCTTGAGCTGAGCATGAATTTCAGATGTGGAGTATCTGTTTAGTCCGACATTGTCCAACACTGCGCTGCCAGCCGGCTGGCTGCATCAAATCCACACTTACTGCCATGCAGTCCGTGTAAAAATACAGGCAGACTGTCATTAACTGATCTTGAATGGAAGTGATTAAAAAAATCAACATGAGCGGGCAGAAGGACGTTTGTATTTACAAGGGGGATAAAAGCTTGTAACTATCCGTCAAGAGTTTCAGCACCACAAATTTAGCAGAATATTATTTTAGGGGATTGAAGTTATTGCCCGAATTCTCACTCATTTCCTCTTTACTCCCATGCACAGAATATGCTTAAAGGCTTGTAACGGATCTTAAGACAGGTGAAGCTTTGACATCCGAATGCGATAATGAATGGCTGAATTCCAGGCTGAAAACATTAAATTAATCCTATTATATTCTGCTTTCTTTATGCTATTTTACACATGGCTAACAACTGTTTCTGTGTAGAGACTTAGCTTAGAGATTTTTTTTTATTAATTTTTTTAAACTATATTCACAAATTTTACCTCATCAACTGTAGATATAATAGAAGTCCAATCAAGTTTGGTCTTGCCAATGCGTACAAGATCACTCTGGTTAAGGTACCGCGTTCCAGAAAATGATTCAAGACCAAACTATGCTAATACGAAGCAGTAAGAAGTAAGCTGGAGTTGACTGCTTAAGCAATAAACTTTCACCGAGCTGAGGCCCAAAGAAGGGGAAAGGTAAAACTGAAGCGGAGGTGTGTGAAGAAGATGTCAGCCACAGAAATATATGAGCCAGACTGACAAACAACAAGTAAATAGTAATTTCACTAAACACTGGGTGAGACTGATGCAGAACAGACAGGTAGATCACCTGGAGAGTCAGGGAGGCTGCCCGAGGCAGAGGGACAACCAGGCCATGGCATAAAGCCAAAAATGACCTTTGAATTGTTCCTCTGCCCGGGATGGATTTGATTTCTGACAGGATCCTCCGAAAACAAAGTTGGCTGCCCTTTGCATTGTGCCGCTCATCCTCACATTGTCTGACATGGGTTACTGAGAGTACCTTTACAATACTACAGCCCCTTTTTGACTTGGTACACTTGACTAGCATAAGGAATTAACCAGATAAACACTGGCACTAAATTTGTTTTGCTGGAATTTTACAAGTTCTATACATGCATATATTTTTTCAAATAAAAATGTTAGAAACCCTGGTTTTAAATTGAAACTTAAGCTTCACATTAATTTGTATGGCTACAGCATAATGAATAGGAGCATCCATGTGTTCTGTTAGGTAGTATATACTGCAGTAAGGTGGAATTTAACAGAGGCTTAGCATTTCACTCTCATTTGTTTTGATATATGTGTTGTTAACCACCCCACAATTTCTGAAGACTTTCGCCTCATAAACACACATATTTTCGTTTGCAAGGGAACTCATGATGGCACCTGAATTCTGTTCTACATGATCTGTCTTTTGGAAGGTTCAACTCAAGCTACATTCTAAGCACACATCTGCATCTTCACATTTTGTTCCAAAAATAAGAAGAGAGTCCTGGCATCAGCAGTCTGCCTGCTTATTGTGACATGGCCACACACAAATGTAAATTCAAAGCTGTAGATTTATCAAGACACATAAACATCCTGTAAATCCTTGACATTTGCAATTCATGAAAGAGCTGACCAAGACAGTATCTTCCCCAGTGCTGTACTGTTAAAAATGTGCTCTGTACAGTAGATGCAGGAATGTTTTTATGCAGAATCTGAAGTTTTAAAAATATAAAACAGCTGGCTTGCAAGCCACTAGAGTAATTCAGGATAAAAACTCATACTTTCAAAACAAATCAAGGACATTACATTGCAGAATTCCCAAAGACTTCAGCTTTTTACTTGCCAGTTCCTAACACTCATGATCTTTGTATAACAATGTACTTGTTTGACCTTAAACAAAAGTTTACTTCCAAACACCCAAAGCCATTTACAAAAACTGCTGGCTACTTCAAAAGTTCCTTTGTTACAAAAATGGTAAGTATAAATGTAACAAAGTATGCTCGTTTACCATTCTACCTAACCAGAATCACATTCTATCTACAGGGTCTGACCTCTGAATTTTTAACTTCATCTATTCGGTGGTGGAGGTTCATCAGTACAGCATATGACTTAATATAAAACACAAGGCTGATGTTGTATGTCTGCGAGACAGAGGCACACACCAGGAGCAAGAGTGTACTGGCACTTATACAATTCTTACTTCAACTGGGTAGACGGGAGTATGATTCTGAACCATGGATGCTGAGGCAAAGTTCTGTAAGTTGTTGCTACAGGGCTCTTTTAGTTAATATTGCATCACTTAAAGTCCAACTTAAAATATGGTCCCCAGTAACAGTTTGATCATTCCAGCTCAGAAAGGCCCTTGTTCACACTTCCTATTTGAACAAGAAATTAATGATAAGCTGTAGCAGAACCACGAGTAAAATGAAGACATAGTGCTTAAACTGCAAGAAATGGTAGTCCACAGGTGGCGAATTAGAAGTGACTCTATTTCGGAGAGCCATAATGTCCCTGTAAGATAGAAAATAATATCCTGTAAATTACAATCTAGACGTCATTTTCTAGTGTGTTAGGGCTCTCTACAGAAGACAGTTTTTGAGGAAAATTATAAAACATCAATGAGCAATCAACATTTAGGAAGAAGGGTAGTTTAAAGACATCAAGGCTCTAATGCAGAAATATACATTCTGGCCTCCAAGTTAAAAAAAAAGCTAGAAAATTAGTATTCTCTAAACCATTTTAAAGCATTTTACTTAGTACTACCTCTTAATGTCTTCTTGTGTTTCCTTTATAGATTCAATGGCACTCTGCAGTTCACCAAGGTCTGTCCCTTTTTTCCTTATTCTTGTATTATGCTTCAGGAGTTGCGCTAGAAAGTTATAAAAGCCAGATGTAATTCACAGAAGTGACTGCTAAGTCAAAAAGGAACAAAGTACTAATGACAAACTAAACCACTTGCAAAAATGAGGAGAGAGTTTTCTAACCAAGCTTCTACTGAAAACTAAAGCTTTATTTCAGAGTCACCTATAGCACAGGACACCCACTTAAATGCTTGAAATATCTTAAAACACTCACTGTGCCAAGCATTATCAACAACAAAAATCTGCCTTCTAGCAACATACTGATCTACAAATTAAAACAACTCATCTTGTTTTAAGAAAGAAAAGAGTTTACAAACATGATTTTTTTCCCCCCAGATACTAAATATGTGCAGCACTTAAGCCTACCTACACTAGATACTAATGTTGCAAAGGACAGGGAAGTTTGCAATTAAAACGATGAGCCATTCCGCTCCTTTTGTTTTTCCAGAATGTGCTTCATGTTGGATAGAACTGTGATCTAAAGCATGCATTATTTCACAATACAAACATCGAAATAAGAAGAGCATGTGTGACTACAGAACTCCATTTCACTGTCAAATAAATTTATTATTTCTGTATGCGAATGTATCTTTTCCTACCTTCACTCCCAGAGGAATCCTGGTTATCAGGCTCCGGGGATGAGAAACCACACTCTCCTTTCTTCTGACTGGCTGGCTTTCGTTTGATTTTTGGAACACTAACCTACAATTGACAAACTTATGTATTATTTCCAGAGAACCAGAACTGTAGCAAAGCAGCACATTCCAATAGTAATAGTTAAAAGCACAGTATCTAGTAGAAGTCCAAGTTAAAATTTTTGATGTATAAGCAGTCTGAAGTTTGTGCACCTTCCCATTTAAGGGAAAATACACGTTAAACTGTTGAGTTCAAGTTTACATATTTTATATTCCTATCCAATCAAGTATTCTCTACTGCTTAGGATGCAACACAGAAGTGAAGGACTACAGATGAGGTAAACTACATTTCTGTAGGATAACAATAGAATTTCCTACGGCTCCCAATGCTTTGATGACCTTTATACACATAATGCAATATATACAAGTCCCTGGATCTTGCTGCACCTGCTAACATAACTGGAACATACCATTGGTGTCCGGTGTCGAACTTTTGTTTGGATGGTGCCATCTTTTTCAAATTGGATCATATCATTCAAAGGGTCCCATGGTCTGGTACTAAACAAAGCAAATATAATTGATTAAATCCACAGCAATTTAAATAATAAATATTTTCCTGCTCAGAAACTATTTGGTGTGAACAGGTTAAAGTGGTCTGCCCTTATACAGAAGTCAGACATGGAATAAGCGATCCTATCTTCCACCTATAGCAGAATCCTAACCTGAAGGGCCAAGAGAGCCAAAAAATAAACTTCCCATCCAGGTGAAACCTTCAGCCAGCTGGTAAAAGTACAAGCTATTGTATTAACCAACAATATCATTATGACTTTATCTGGCAAGTGATATGTATTTGTCAAATGTGGAGAAGTTTTCTGCTTAATGTACAGTTATTATTTTAGAACTACAGGGAAAACAGGGGATTTTGTAAATCACTGTCATTACGGACTGCTTTTTTGTTGTTTTGTGGGTGGGTTTTTTTTGGGGGTTGGTATTTTTTTTTCCTTTTAGAAGATACCTAGGAAGGAGAGGTTAAGAATCAGTGACCTCAAACCTGCTTTCATCCGGAAGCGGCTAATGGTAATCAAGACTGGTTTTAAGAGACACTAATTAGCTATGTACAGTTCACTTGTTCTGACTTTTTAAGAGTGCTTTTCCAAGTACAGGTTGATATAGAATTAAAACAAAAATAATCAAGCAAAAGTCACATAGCTCACTGGAGAACAAGCAGCCAAAGGCAAAGACTGACATCCCCACTGATTACAGCATTTTCAGGACAGGAACTGCAAGTCAGCTGCATGAAGATCATTCTGAAGCATAGCTTTAGTGAGAGTAGATTAAGCATGGATTTCATTTCATCTCTTTCTGTACGCCTTTTAAAACATTTGTAGCTGTTTCAGATTTTGTGAACATAGACCTGCATTTACATCTTGGTTTAACCTGACTTGAATTAAAAGTCATCTAAGGTAACCGGGTAAGAACAAGGCATTGCTCTTCCAAAGGTCTTTTGTATCTGTAATCGAGATGCCTAAATCCATAATCCAGATACTTTAACAGATGCCACAGCTCACTGAACACGTCTTTCAAAGTTAGCATAAAAGACTGCTCTCTGTGTGGACCAGGTGGTGAGCCAGCATTATACGCGTAAAAGGAGACAGAAGTTTCTTCCAGGGACTGCTGACAGTGCAGACTGCTTTCTAGCACGTGGAAAAATTTCTGCGGCACATCCTTGAACCACAGGGCCCCAAGGAGACAAGAAATAACACAGATTAACAAGATAAGCCTCAAAGCTGCAGGGGATAGTCTAAAAGATTTGAAGTGCAGTACTTTTTCTGATGGTTTTACACAGGGTTGAACCATATGGGTAGTCAATTCAGCTGGACTATTCACAACTCTTCCAACAGGAACAGGCATCAACAGCACTTGAAGGTTCAAACCAAGAGAGGGTGTTCAACAGAGCATTTAGTCGAGATGAGGAATTCCCTGCTGCAGGGTGTTTTGTGTGGTAGAAGTCTGCACAGACTTAAGAGGAAACCAAGAAAATACATTGAAAAGAAATCTATTGACAGTTGCTAAATACACAGAATCCCTGCTTCATTCCAGGAAACCTCTGGGCTGCAAATGTGCTGAAGAATGAGGAGTACTCAGAATTCTTGTATTCTTCCCTATACATACACTTAGGCCACTGCCCCAGTATTGCCATTCTTGTACAGAAAGGTGAAGCGTTCCCAGGTTTAGCCATGGGAATACACTTCCAGAATTACTTAAACTGAGGGTATATCATCTTTGGATATTTTACTTTTACAATCCTTTCAATATAGAAGCGTGGTGGGTATTGTAAAAGAATCAGGAGAAAGTGGGTGTTCTGTGAAAATCATCACTAGCAAAGGGCTCAGCTCCAAGCTGACTCTTGCAAGAGCTGGTGAGGACAAAGAATGCACCCCAGCAGTTAAGAGAGGCAGCTGCATTTTCATCTTCTGGTCCAGATCATCACACAAAAAGCTTCACAGACACTTGTGCACAGGGTGTATTTGATAGGTGAGCTACCTGGTCCCAGCATCAACCACTGCTGTACACCCGTTACTCTCAGTCATTCCGACATATAACAAATTAAATAGCTCAGTTCAATCAAGCACAGGCTTTTCTGATTTCTAGTTGGTACATCCATATGTACCATTAGTTTCCAGTCTGGGAAAATCTGTGTAGCTGCTCTGGTCAGTCTGGGGAGGGTGGGGGGAAAGGAGCACAATGCATCCCAAAATGCCACGGCCAAGAAACTGTAGAACACAGCATGAATTTGTCAAGGCACATAACTATAAAGATAAAAAAGTAAAAGCCCATTACAATGGTTACATGAAACATGATTTCCTGCATTATCAATCACTGCCTTTTCAACGCGACATATTAACATCCTCTCTTTGGTGAAAGGCCTGACAAGTTTAGCTAAAAAATTATGCATTTTAATTAAAACACATGAATAGGAATATCAAGTTGTGTTGCACATTTCATGCGTTTGAACTCAGTTATGTACCTGAGTTCTTTTGCTCCTGAAACCACAGCAAAAGGCTCAGCAACACTACCAGGCATTTAACAAACGGCTTTTGTTACAAGCACTCCAGGACTCACTCGGCATATTTGTAGTGCCATTCTCCTGTGACTGAATCCTGATCGAAGAGCTTGCATGTCCACTCTTCACCCTTAAGTTTCCTCTCTTTGGCACTCTTTCTCTGAGCTTCTTCCAGAACGTATTTCTCTTGAGTAGCTTCTGTTTGGTCTTTGTTATTTATTGCTCTTGTCACTTGTTGCCAAAGCCTGACAAACAAGCGATATAGAGAGTTACGGTCTAGTTGACAGAAATAATTGCAAACATTTCCTTAATTATTGGCTAAGTAAAGGGATCAGCCTCTAAGAGAATGTTACCATGTTGTAATATATGTTTTTTCTACATTTCCATCAACAATCTCTAGAGTAAGGTTTGTAAATAACGACCTTGTATTTAACAGTGTTGCTTTCTTGTTTTACAGGTCAGTATCGGCAAATATGGAAAGGAAAGAAATTGTATTTTGCTCCTAATTTGTTCAATATTCAAACCATAACATTTGTTCGAATTTGGAGAAGATGATGAGTTTTATTTTGTCAAAATAATTATACATGGTTCAACAGTGAACTTACTTCTCTGACTCAAAGTCATCTTGCTCTTCAAACTTCACTGTGTATCTAGGTAATCTACGCTGCTTGATATCAGATGTCGGGTTCCAGAATATCTCTGAAATATCTGTCTTCTTGTCACTAATAGTAACTTCACTGTCCTGTAACATATATAATTCAGTTACCTTAATTGTAATAATCTCAGAGAGTGCCCAAATAACACAAAAAAGAGGAATAAGCAGATCTTTTTGTAATGAGACTTTATTTTCTTTTGGATGCACTCAGTTAAGAATAATTAGATACGCTAACTTTAAAATTCAATTTCTGTACTCTGTGCTAGTTCTAACTTGGAACATAGATGTGATGGAACCATTAACACGGCCAAAAAACAGTGGTGCCAGTGTCATCTCACCAGAACTGAAACAAGTTTAAACATTTCATATGGGTGCCATAACAATTCTTCATAATACTAACACATATACTAAGAACATTTCAGAAGCTGAAATGTATTTTCTTCAGGAACTACTCAAACGTACACAACTTCTCCGTTTTTTAGCAGTTGCAAGTAACACTATGTCGATTCTATACTTTCTTGAGAACTAACTATAAAGAGATACTTTCTATAAAAGTGGTACTTAATCAACTCTTTTTTAAGAACTTGAGTCTTTTCTGTAACTATGTGCTATTTTCACCTGTCTCAACTAACAGCCAGAATTTATAAAATACCATAACTCAGTACTTACCCAGTGACCCTCCAAAATAGCCAGAACTTCTTTGCCAAGCTTAATTTTCCCTGATATTTGGTTAACACTGTCATTGTTACCCAAAAAAGGCTGCAAAATAAAGATAAATGCTTTCATGTTTATTTTGATAACAGATTATTTTTGCATTTATGTTTAGTGTTAAGGAAAAAAGTGAATTTATGGAATGAGATATAATTTTAAAAGCCATTGGGGCTATTTATAACTTCTGCCTATTTAATCCCCCAAACAAGTCTAAACCCACAGTTCTCTCATGCTGTATTTTCTTAAAAAATTTGCTGAGCAAAAGCATTGTCTAAGAAATGCGGAAAGAAAATGGAAAATAATGCAGAGAACAGTGACACGATATCTTGGAGGAAATAGTCATTTGCTACACTACTTTCACCACTTTGCCAAGGGCCATTTGTTACTAGAGATTAACTTGTGCAGAAGTAACAACAAAAACGATTGCCAGGGATTTTCTTCGGCCTTTGGTCTGCACATGGATCCTCTGGGCTGACGAGGCAAAATATCAATTAACACAGCCTCCTAACTTACATGTTTCAACTGAATACAGTTTCCCTCTCCACATTTTGTTCAGCTTTAAATCAGTTTCTGCCTCAAAATGTATTTTTCAGAAGTGCAAGCCATCTATAAGTAGTTTAAAAACCTTTGTTTAGCTTTTGAGAGTGGCAAGGTGTCAAAAATAGTCCATGTAAACTAATGCACTGGGCACTAGGCTGATCTAGACATTAGCCAAAGCCTTTGCATCATCTTTATTCAAGGTGTCATAAGCATCTTAAGTTCTAACCAGGATGGAAGAGGGAACCTGGCTCTGAGTTCTCCTCCAAGGGCTCTCCAGGAACTTAAAAAGTCCCTGAACAATTTTAGAGAATTAAAAATCACCAAGGTGTATTAAAAACAGTACACAAAATACCTGAACCACTGATCAGATCACTAAACACTTCCCCTGTTCTTACACTGGACACACACTGGTGCCACTGCTGGAAATAAGACTGTTGCTTTTTCCCCACTAGAGCTGTTCGTAAGACTCTCACAGCTAGCAATATGTTTGCACCTGTAATCACCAGAGATGAAGAGAGCACTGTAAGTTTCAGTCAAGATCTTTGGACCAAGAAAAATACATTAAGAAAAGAGTTGACGATATAGTGATGATTTTTTTTTTTTTTTTTAAATAATCACTATTTGCTAGATTCACATAGCTGGATATGTAGCAGTTAAAATGAAAATTCCTCAGTTTCCAAAAAGACAATTCCATATTAAATCAGATCATATATAAGGAGTGACCTAATAATTTTTTTTAAAATTATCATTATGCTTATTATCCTTTTTGTGCCTGTTTACAGCATTTACTAACCTTGAGTTTGAATTCAATTGTTGCACTGTAGCCAGTTTTCTCACAGGTAATGTTGACTGTTCCGCCAAGCTCTAACGTCATTGTGCCATAAAGAATTCCTGCAAGACCAAAAAAACAGCTAAAATGAATGTTTATAACTGAACAAGACAAAAAACCTAAGTTCTTTGGGCACAGTTCCTAGAGTAAACACGTCTGTGCCAGAGGAACAACCATCTTTCCAGATGACCTTTCCTAATGATAAGCATGATCTTTCTGCCAAATAAGATAACCCAAACAGAAACAAAAAGATCTGAGTGAATTACAAATAAGCAGGAAAAACAGTTTTTTAAGACATATCTTTGGCAGTGTATGCTGCTGGCTCTAGGAAGGGTGGTATTTAGTCTTATCGGAGATGATTGGAGGAGGGCAGCTTTTGAGGTTAAGGCAGGAAAATAACTCTAGGACAGAGAGAGCAAAGAAAAACTTCACTTGAACAAAAAGGATGTACAGTCAGTTCACAGCTGAAGACAGCCATGGACAAACAATAAAAGACAATGCTGATCACCTCTCTAAACGCTTTTGGAAGTACAAAGTTGACAATGCTGAGTACACTTTCTTTCCCACTGCAATCCAGTGTTTGAAACACTGAATATATTTTACATAGAGTGGATGCATGTGCAAATATATTTTTTCACGATGCACATTCTCCTTCCCTGCATATTCTTCTACCTTTCTCCCTCTTTATCAGCTTTATTAGTCACACTAGTTCTTCCTGTTTGACTGGAATGTATGTATATATGTTATGTGCTTTTAATTGTTAAGTATTATTTATATACAAAAAAAAGTCAAAGATAATATTAAAAACATCCACTATCAATGGAAAGACCAAACTAATGTCCAATTACCTAATTCTGCTAATTCATTTTCATACATCTCAAATGAAGAAAATATTATAGTTGCTGACTATAAGGCTTCTGAAAGAGAATTCTGGCAGAGAATATATGGGTAGATATAGCTGAATAGGTAACAGTTTAAAAAACAGCAACTCTACAATGCATTTTGTCTAGAAAGCTTTACAGACTACTGACTGGTTTCTCATAGTGAAACTAAAGACAAATGGTCATGATTAACATTGAAATCACACAGTGAGGTGTAGATACTACATTGTCTTTTACATTTACAAGAGGAAAATATTGGAAAAGCTCAAAACTGTTCATTAAAAAAAGCAACTCAAACAGTAAATTAAATTACTGTCATGTAATGACAGATAACTATGTATATGCTCTTAGCATTTATGAAAAAAAAAAAAAAATCTTTTTCTGTGCCAAAAAATAGATCATTGATTAAACACCAGATGTATTTTCCCCCTGATTAAATATGTGGAAACCTAGGGCCACCAATATTGCCACTGTTTAGAACACTCTTCTCAGACGACAAGCTCGAATCCAACACAGCATACTATTTAGAATAATGAACTATTTAGAATAATAAACTTCTGTTCTCATAACTTTGCCATCTAGAGAATTAAAAAAGCCTACTACCTTTACAATGAGCATATGGCATTGTCATTACATAATCTTCTCCCCTATTTAGGAATGTTAGCCGTCCTTCTCCATCTAATATGGCAGATAACGAATTCCCTAAAATTCAAAGTTCAAAGACAGAAAATCACATTTCTCACCATGCAAAACAACAGTCAACATTTCTTAATAACTGAGCAATAAAATTAAGAACATCAGTATATTTAGCATTGCAATGTATCCTGTCTAGTGAAGCTGCTTCAATACCAATTAAAAACTAAAAAACTCCAAAAATAGAAATTAAAATTCCGAAGACCAGTAGCAAAACCTTTGTAAGGAAAGGACAATACAATGATCAAACCTAATTCTTCTAACAGTCTTCTTTCATCCACAAAACACAGCTCCTTTGCACTGATTTTTACACTCCTCAATGAAAAAAATGAAACAATGAAAAAACCACCATTATTTACCATAGAATTTGGATTTGGCCAGAATGCTACCACTAAGGCAAAAACCATCCTTGCGATTGCTAACATAGAAGGCAGATATTGGAGGATGATGGGATACCTGTTGAAAAAAAACCAACATATTTAAAAAAAAAAAAGGGGGAGAGAACATGCAACACAGTATAAACCTTGAGCTAATGACAGAATACAAACTCAAGGTGCACATAACAGAATATGGTTCATATATGTGAAATGTGACTATAATCTTTAAAGATAAAGATCAAGCAAACATTCTTACTGAATTTCAAGAGTTAAGAAAATTAGCACCCGACTTTTACTGGAGGAAGAGGAAACAGAAATGCTGGAAACACCTTCCTCTGTCACTCTAGAAAGACACACTAAGAGAGACATCTGTTAAAGAACCTACGCTCATCAAGAGAGCTTTTAGGATACTATTCATGAATTCAAATACATTTTCTGAAACAGCCACATTGTTTGTCTAGCACAAAAATGTGATACTTTTATTTTTCTTCAAAATATTTGTGCCGGTTATTGCAGCTACCTGTTCTGCAATGTAAAAAGTCTTGCTATTTGTCCTTGGATGAATCCACATACAGCGGAAAGTCTCACCAAGTATAGGATTATACGGCTTTTTTAGTCCCTAAACAGAAACAGAACAGAGAGTAACCATACAATGCAGGTACAGGACTTACAAAATACTTTATCAGTCTGTCACTGAAGATAAGACACACACAAAAAAATCATAATAATATATATATGCTGAAGCACATTGTACTTGATTTCACCATTTGCGTATTATGCATAGTTACTCTGCTTTTCATTCTAAGGAAATGGGCATAGATTTAGTATATCCACTAAACTGTTTCAAGCTACACATAAGGACAAACAGAATATAAGAACTTTTGTAGGGGGATTATTACAGATCTTTTGTCTGAAGTTAGGTAGTAAGCACTTTCTGCTTTCAATACTGATTTTCACCAACATGACTATAAAGAATATTTAGTGTAAAGTTAAATGAAGTAGTGGAAATATTACTCCTCCAACTGCAGCACGTTATTACTGAGGAATGGTAAACGTAGAACTGGCTCAACTTCATCACAAAATTTTTAGTTCAACTTCTACTCCAAGGGAAGAAAACCCAATAGAATATAGTTTATTTTAAGCATGGTGAGGGACCAAAAAGGTCCGCAATGTATTTGCATAAATAATGAAAACTTAACCTTGCTTTTAAAAAATGCGTAACAATATAATTTAAAACCAAAAACTTACTCCAGCACATCCCTAAACCCTCAAGCTAGACACAGTGACAAAAGTAAATACAAAATTACATGTGAGAGGGCACCTTTGGCTTTTTGTAGAATCCCGACAAATACCACTTCACTACTTTTTTCATGCGGTTGTAAGCATTCTCTTCAAGAGCAGCTCTACGAAACAAACAGAACACACAGATCAAATATCAATATTGTTTCAGTTATAACACACTACCAGTTGTTGCGATATATCTTGTATCTAGGAGTTGACTAAAGCAAAGGTTTTCTGATTTGCAGTACTGTAAAACTGTCAGCCTGATTGCATCAAATTCAAAGTTTTCAAATAATTGTCTGAAAATGGAAATCAAACAAAAAATCAGAAATGGTATTTCCATAATTGAGCCTGTTCTTTGTAACATTAAATACTGTTCCACTCCCACTGAAGTTCTTCCATTTATAAAACGTGCTACTTCAGAGAACCAGCCTACTCACATACAGAACTAGTTGAATAATATTTCAATTTACAGTCTTTAATTTATTAGCTACATTTGAGAAGGCAACTATAAATCTGAATGGAACTTAGCACTGTATTAAAAAGTTTAACTGGTACTGTTTTACCATTTTAAGTATGTCACCTAGAGAAAAAACTAATTTTGAAAAGTCTTCTAATCAGTCTCCAAAAGCTAAACCAGAAATGTCTGCAACACAATTGCTGTTACTAAGAGGCAACAGACTTCAAGATGTACCATATGAGCTCTCGGGCAGTTCGCTTTCAGAAAACAAGTATAGATGATGACTGATACATTGCCAGACAAACATTCAAACTTTAAGCAGCCTGTGCTGTTGTTTAAGTAGACTAGATCACATGTTTCAGTATACACTGTTATCCATTATAGTTTAAAAAATGGAAAGAACGAAACCCAGAGATAGGATTGACTCACTCAGACAGAAAGTCTGCATGGTAGTAGTAATCAGACAGCTTGTCCAGGAAAGAACGAGGTTCCAAGATAAATGTAGGCAGTACAACCTTGGACAAGTCCATTCCTGGCCGGACTTGCTTCAGCAGTGTCCAGATTAGACTTTTGTTTTCTTCTGACACTACTTCTGTCTGAGCAGCCTCCCCTGCCTAGGATGAAAAAAAACTACTTACAGAAAAAAGAAAGAAAATAATTCTCCAGAAGACAGGTCAACATATTCTAAGGATGCAACAAGAATGGAAAATGGATACTTAAAATGAATGACTCTGAGAAGCTGAAGTAACTATGGGAGAAAAATCGAATTTCTCTAAATCACTTATGATACATCTTTAACAAAGTATGATAGATACACTATTCCACATTAAAAACTGTGTTTGTTTTCATCAGCCCTAAACCAGAAAAATTTGAGGTAGCATGTTGTTCAAAAATCCTCTTAGTCCTTTCCTAGGCATCAAGTACATCACCCTGTGTTATCACATGCAGGAATTACATAGCAAAAGGCTCTTTATCCTATCAACTTTTCCCCACCATGAAAGCTGACACATTTATGCTTTTCACTGTCTTGACCAGTCAACAGTATCAGTGTTTTTCCTTAAAGAAAACCACTACTTAGGGGTAAGTAAGAAAAACCAGCAGACACACTCCAATATGCTCCTCTCCCTCCAAGGAGAGGGGAGATAATTCTTCCTTACAGTTTCTGAGATGAAAAGCAAAGGTTGTAGAAAAAGCATCCCTCTTTCCAGAACTGTTCTAAAACACATACTCAAGAATTTATTGCCAAACTCCTCAACTTTTCCTAAACTACTGCTTCTTCTAAAAACAATACTAGAAAGCAGTAAAGCACAAAGTATTTATGTTCCATAGGTATGAAAAAAATCTCATAGTTAGCACCTGAGAAGAAAGATGAGACATGGTCAACTTCTGCTTCAGGTGGCCCTTTCGAACTGAGCACCTTCTGTCTGAGCAATATTAGAGATAATCTCATTATCTCTGTCAAAATCTCTGACACAAGCACAAGAATGACAAAGCAGAGAAGAACATGGGTGAACAGAACTTTACCCTCCATTATTGCTGAAAATATGAAAGCCAATCCTGCAAGTCAGCTTTCAAATGTAGTCTGACCCCTAAAATATCAGCTTTCTATTTGGAGAAGCTACTCGCTATTACATTAACAGCACTTTTACCTCCCCAAGTTCTTCATGACTCTGTTCTAAGTAAGTAGTTTCCTTGATATCAATTGGTTCTGGATCGACGTAAGAATCGTCCTGTCGCTCTGATGTGTCGCTATCACTTTCTTCACTTTTCCCCAATCCATCATTATCAGATTCCTCGTGGTCATGGTCATTTTCCTTATCAGATTTGTCAGAGTACATATCTTGATCTTTAAAGTTATGCCTTTCAATTTCACTGTCATTTAACCTACAAAAAATAAAGGGTAAATGAATCTTCAGCTTCACACAATAATTTCATGTTTCCAACTCAGGATCTCAATAAAATACACACTAAAATTGCCAATATCAAGTGTGATCTGGCAGCAATGTCAAACTAGCTTACTGGAAACATATAGGACGTACTCGTCTCACTGAACTGTCAAATGCACCAAGTTTAGAATAGTTCCATCGGAAGGGACCTACAAGTCTTCTAGTCCAACTGCCTGACCACCTGAGGGTTGACCAACAGTTAAAGCATGATATTAAGGGCATTGTCGAAATGCCTCTTAAACACTAACAGGCTTGGCACATCGACATGGATCAAAACCTGTTCCAGTGTTTGACCACCCTCTTGGTAAAGAAATGCTTCCCTAAACCTCACCTGGTTCAGCTTTGAACCATTTCTATGCATCCTGTCACTGGATCCCAGGGAGAAGAGATCAGCACCTCCCTCTCCACTTCCCCTCCTCAGGAAGCTGTAGAGGGCAACGAGGTCGCCCCTCAGCCTCCTTTTCTCCAAACTAGACAAGCCCAAAGTCCTTAGCCACTCCTCATAGGCCATTCCTTCCAGCCCTTTCACCAGCTTTGTTTCCCTCCTGTGGACATATTCAAGGACCTTCACATCCTTCTTAAATTGTGGGGCCCAGAACTGCACACAGTACTCAAGGTGAGGCCATACCAATGCTGAATACAGCGGGATAATCACCTCTTTTGACTGGCTGGTTATACAGGGTTTGCTGCACCCCAGGATGTGGTTTGCCCTCTTGGCTGCCAGGGCACACCACATATTGCATCTACTGTCAAGCAGCACCCCCAGGCCCCTTTCTGCAGGGCTGCTCTCCAACCAATCCTCTCCCAATTTATGCTTGTGGCTGGTGTTACTCTGTCCAAGGTGCAGAATCCGGCATTTGTTCTTGTTAAATTTCATGCCATTGATGATTGCCCAATGCTCAAATTTACCTAGATCCCTCTTCAAGGCTTCTCGCCTCTTGAGAGAGTCAACATCACCTCCCAGTTTGATATCATCAGCAAACTGGCTAATGGTGCACTCAACTCCTGCCTGCAGGTCATTGATGAAAATATTGAACAGAACAGGCCCTAGGATTGAGCCCTGAGGAACAATGCTGGTAACCAGTCACCAGCCAGATGTAGCCCCATCACTTTGAGCCCTGCCCTTCAGCCAGTTCTTCACCCAGTGCATCGTGAACCTGCTCATGTCACATCTGTACTTGTCCAGAAGGATGCTGTGACAGACAATATCAAAAGCTGTACTAAAATCCAGAAAAACTACATCCACCACCTTCCCTTCATCCACTAGGCAGATGACATTACTGTAGAACAAAATCAAATTAGTTAAACTGGACTTTCCCTTTGTGGACCCATGTTGACTGTGGCCAATGATTGCATTGTTCTTTAACTGTCTTTCAGTAGTACCAGTATGATCTTTCTCCATACTTTTTCCAGGTAGTGAGGTTAGACTAACAGGTCTGTAGTCTCCTGGGTCTTCCCTCACACCCTTCTTGTAAACTGGAATAATGTTGGCTAGCTTCCAGTCAGCAGGGACCTCTCCAGACTCCCAAGACCTTTGGTAGATGATCAAGAGGGGTTCTGCTGTAACATCCACTAGCTCCTTCCATACTCTGGTATGAATCCCATCAGGCCCCATGGACTTAGGAACATTCAGCTGGTACAACTGGTCTCACAATTTCAGTGTCCATGAACGGAAAGACACTGTTTCCACACTTGTGATCCTCCAATTCAGAAGACCAGGCAACCCAAGGTCTACCAGTGTTTATTAAAGACTGAGACAAAGAAAAAAAAAAAGCATTGAATGCCCCCCCTTTTTCTTCATCCTTATTTTTCAGGTGACCGTCTTCAACAATTACTGGTCCAATGTTTTCCTTGGACCTCCTCTTGCTATTAACATACTTAAAAAAGCTAGCTCTCAGCTGAAGCTAAAATTGCTTTCACCTTTCTTCACCCTCTCCCGCGAACCCCATTAAAACTAGGCCTGCAGGTTTTGTTGTTTAGATAGTTAAACACACTGAATACTCTTAGAATATGCTATATCCAAAGATCTACTTAATTAAACCATTAGTCTTAATTAGACTTAACAGTTGTAGCTAATTGCTATGATTGTAATCTGGGCCAGCTGCTGATATTAAACTACTATTCATGAGTACAGATCGGTTTTATTGTTTCCATGAGATAATGGAAGGAGCAAAATTGTAGCTGAGCCTGCTTGGTCATCTGGATAGGGCCTTGAATCTGGGCCAGGGGCAATAATTTGCCTTTTCTGTGCTTTTCTCAGACTACCTATGCCAGAAATAACTGCATTTCTCCCAGTCCAGGTCTTCTGTCTCAAATACAGGAGCGTACTCTTAACAGCAGTACAAAATTCCTGTGCACTCAGAAAGTGCCCACACAGATGGGCAGCTAAATCTTCATGGGTGGGAGGGACTATTGAAATAAATTTACATCCACCTGAAGTACACTGAATTGGTGGAAGATTACTAAGAGAAACTGTGCATAGCGCAAACTTCAGCCCAAATTATTTCAAGTAAAGGACTAAATCTTTTATATTTTCTAATGCATTTTGGTCCCACAATTGAAGTGTTTGAAAACACCATTCATTTGCCATGCATGTTTAATAACATACTTCCACAAAAGCTTATGCTCCCAAAAATCTGGCTGAAAGTATTTATTGAAATAAACAGGGAGTTACTCAAGGGCACTCAGATATTAAGTACCAGGTGATACCAGATAATTTCAACTTTTGTGCCTTTAATTTAATATAATAATAGGGTGACTGAATCATTATTCATCCATGTGATGATTCAAAGCTGAGACATGCTGAAACCATTTAAATAACGATAGGATTATTCATTTCTTTAACAAAAGAACAGCAACTTACATTCACATCTACCAACTTCTGTCGCATGTAATAAACTTCTTATTTTCAGGTGAAGCTAGCAAGAGAGACCAACTTCAAGACATAAAAAATTAAAACTTTAACAGTTTAACTGAGTACTTAAACTTACTGATGTGATAGTCAACTTTAAATTCCTTGGGCCAAACTTTCCTCTGTACCCACTTTGCTTGAAAAAAAGATTTTTTTGTTTTATCTACATACAATATAAAACACAGTGCAAATAAGGCATATAAAGAGAATTCAGGAGCAAAAAGAACTGCAGCCTTAGAAAGAGAGTCTCCCTGTGGAGAAGTTATCACTACAAGGTCCTACCAAAAGGACAATGAGGGTTTAGGAATTAAATCACTTACGGTAAGTTTTCTCCACTGTGCAAGTTGTTAGCACGAAGCAGACCATAGAGGGACACATGAGTACTGTCTGCTGAAGAGTTCAAATCGTGTTCTTTACCTTCTCTAATCATCGTACGTTTAAGTAGACTTGAACATTTCAGTGCCAGCTCCAAAGCATCCATCCAACACCTGCCTAAAGACAAATTTATTATTAGACTAAAAATTAAGGATTTAACTGAACTATAAAACTTCTATTTCCTAATTTCACAGTCCTTTTGGGTCTGCTTACATTTCTTTTGAAGACACACCTTAGAATTGTCCCGTTACATGCACTGGATTTTATAATCTGGTGGGAACATAAAAACAACTCGCAACTACCCAGCTCTGGCACAAGGGATGCTTCAGGGTAGGACAAGCAAGGTAAATCACGATTCTGCTAGAGCATATTCCAGCATTCCTTCCTTAATGCAAGTATGGTTCCATCCAGGCCCTGACTGCTGAATTCCTCCAAAGTCGCCTGCAGCCCTACCTTAGTTTTGAAGACTAAGTAACTGCATCAGGTGGCACAATTTGCTCATGTAACACAATAACAATGTGGAAAAGGAGCCATAATGACAGCATATAAATGCCATTTCAACATAAAACAGCAGATGTTATATTATTTTTTTTTTTTGCAAAAAGTAACTAAACAAATTTGTGTGTTCTTTCCACTCCATATTTCTTCATTTCCATGTATCTAATCCATTTTTTGATACGGAAGGAAAATAGAGTCCTATTTTTAAAGTCTGCAGGGGTATGCTTAATTAATCAATAGAAGGAAAGCACCTGCTAGAAAGGTTACACAACAGTCTTAAATTTTGTTTCCACATTGTAACCTTTGAAGATGGTTACACTGATACTGACCACCACCTTCCCAGTGATGAAGGGTATTATAAACTGTATTTTGAGAGAATTTTTACTAATAGAACTCTGTGCAACTGCTGCACATTATAATTCACAAATGCTTTCATTAGAAAGAATGTATGTCCACATTAACACTTGAGAAAGGCACTAGCTTGAGTATTTAGACATAGAACAGCTTAGGTTGGAAGGGACCTTAAAGATCATCAAGTTCCAACCCCCCTGCCATAGGCAGGGACACCTCCCATAGACCAGGTTGCTCAAAGCCCCATCCAGCCTGGCCTTAAACACTGCCAGGGATGGAGCTTCCACAACCTCTCTGGGCAACCTGTTAATATAGTTAAACCTGAAATAACCCCTTCCGCCTCCTACACCCACCCGCCACGTGGCAACCACAAGGAGTTTAACAACAGTTTCTTCAGGTCAAAATGTTCCTTTAATAACCATTAGTACCAACACAATTGAATGCACTAAGCTAAAGGAAAACCTTAACGATTAAACTGCAATCATAGTGCTGTAACAGCCATCGTCAGACAACTGAAACCATTTCTTTCTAAAAACTAACTGCTGTCACTGTAGAAAAACACTGAAATATCTATTTACCATCTGATTCTGAAGCGGCTCGGATGATCAAATAACTGCTGGGCAATGGCTGAGTTATAGAACCAACTGCTTCACCTTTGGGACCCTTAAAATACACAAAACAAGCAACAGCATCAGATATTTTAATTCAGTTTTACAGTTCATCATTCAATGTAATAACAAGCTGACACACTGCAGAGCTATTTACTGTCACTCAGCAACATCTAATGAAGACATGAATGGAAAGATGGACAGCCCTCTTTTACTGGATTTCTTCTTCAAAGACTTCATTCTAAGTATAGCTTCCAATTCAACCCCACTTTAAAAAGAACGGTCTTTGGGATTCAAATAATTTTTGGTGGGTTTTGTTTGTTTGGTTGTTTTTTTTTGTAAATCAGACTTGGCATAGTAACATGGAAATGCTCTGCTGATGCTAATTATAGCAAGATGACAAAAGCATCGAAGCAAACACCACAGGGGAGTCACCCTCACTGTCCTGGGATTCCTGCAGATGGGTGTGGAGAGATCACACAGGGCAAGCTATTCCTCTTCAGCTCAGGATTTCAGCTGAAGAGGTAAGATTGAAAGAAAGCAAAACAAGACATGTCTGTGGGGGTTTAAGAGAGTTGATTTACAACAAACACTGCCTAGAAGATCCCACATTTGTACAGCAACTGGCTTTTCCCCCTTCAGTCCCATTCCTTCTTGATGAGAGCAAAGGTTCCTCTCAATGCTACAGTTCGTAGCACAGAGAGACATGAGGACAAGCCAAACCCTTGCAGAGAACAGGAGGCCTTCTTCAGCAATCCACTTTTTGCTTATTTTACATGACATTGTGTTTGGTGTCTCAGCAGCATCCTATGCTCCAGAACTGCACAATTTTTACCTGTCCTTAGAAGACAGATGGGTCAATTGATATTTAAATAAAATGGAAATAACTCCTCCCACCCAAACACTATGTATTGCTATAGAAACCCACTCACTCTTTCCCCCTACCTCCTTCCCCTTCAATCTCTCTACTTATCCAGTAGTCAATTCCACAAAATATTTAGGTGCCTAACTATAGGCTTGGCATTTAAATAAGAAAAAACCCAAGACGATGCCCAGGTCCGTAAAAGACATGTAGATGCTTAAGTGTCTCTATAAAGGGTATCAGCAGGACACCATGACATTACGTTCAACCAAAAGACACACAGACGATGTCAAATGCCAAAGTTTAATTTTCACTATGAAGTTCTTCACACTCCAAATTAAAAAAAAATAAAAAAATCCAAAAGACCTTTCCATTTCTGTCAAGCTTCATTTTGGAATAAAATGCTAAACAACCATTTTAAAACCCCTTCAAAAAAAGTTACCTATGGTAACTTTAAGACAACGGATAGGCAAAGAGGGCTGTATTAAACATACTTGAAGCTATCGTTGAAAGCCGGGTTAAGCCTGCCTAACTGATGAGTTAACACATTGTGACCTTGACTGATTTCCCCCAGAGAAGCCTAATGAAAAGCCAGTACAAGGCTTAGAAGAGGGAACTGGAAAGCCAGCAGAAGTTTTGAGCAAAAGCAGATAAAGGCAGATATTTCAGAAGCAAGCAAATGAAACAGCCAGAACGTTTCTGAGGGCGAGAGGCGGGTAACGAGGAGTCTTGCTGGCATTTTAATACCAATACAGGCAAGCTAGTGCTGGTGTAAATGATCAGAAACTCCCGAACAGTCAGTACGGAGTAACAGCAACTTGGGTGTTAGAAATAAGATTCCAAACCTCAGTCCTGCTCCGAGTGAGCGGAAAGGTGCACCTATGAAAACACTTTGGTGAAGCAGCATCACGGGGATTAGGAGTTAGCGGATAAGGAGAACCAAGAGGGACAACCCCATGCATGAGCACTCCTCACCCCGAGGGCGGGCAGGTAGGGAAGAGGTCTCACTCTCACCGGGCCTCTGGGGAGGGGAGAGCACGGTGGGGCAGTGCAGCGCCAGGCAGGGGTGGGAAAGGTGCTGGGATGCTGCACAGACGGGACGGTGGCACCTTGGGTGCACCAGTGCTGTGTAAAGTCCCCGGCCATCACAAGTCCTCGAAACTCTCAGGTCACAGGACATGGACTAAGGGCACACCTCTGCCCATGAGATCTCCCCTTGAGGGTTATACTGTGGGCTTCCAGGGTACACTGCTTACTCTGTACCAAACAACTATAATTTAGAGATGGTGTGGTTTTGGTATTTGGTTTTTGTTTTTTTGTTTTTGTTTTTTTTTTTTTTTTTTAATGCAAGAAAGCAATACTCCCCTAGGTGCTTTGACAACACATTGATTAAAACCGAATGAATAATTTGCAGTGAACATTTAAGTAGGTTGACTTATTTTGGAATAACTGCTTGTGGATTTTGATTTCCTCTAACTGATTACTGTTCCAAAAGCACTGGACATTTTTCTTTGGTATCACCCATTACGGTTTCAAAATCAATTTTCAGTATGTTAGTGTTCTGTACAAAAGAGACATTAGTTTCCATTTGTAAGGTGATGTTATCTGAACTGTCTCTGTTCCTGACAGAATGATGGTACAACTCCTGCAGTACAAGGTAATGGGCAAGTTAAAAATACCACTCAACTAAAAAAACTTTGAATTTCACTTCCTATGGAATATTCATGCCAATAAAACTCAAATGACATGAACATTCAGAGAAAGCAATAAAAAAAAAAAAAAAAAAATCGATAAGCAGTCACACGACTAAATTTTCTCATGAAAAATTATTTGCAGTAACTTTTCTAGTTATTAATTTTAGAAAACTGAAATGGTATCAGGACCGGGCACATGAGGAAGACTGAAGAAGGTACAGTGCATCAGCTACCTCAGAGTGCAGGAGGAACATCAAAGACCACAGCAACAGGTTTAAGGGAGCATGTGAAGTGACTGGCCACAAACTACCGCAGAAGAGAATTTGCAGTCTGCTAGACAGACACACTATGGGAAGTGTGTTCAGGTAAGAAAATCTCCTGCAGTACTTATACCTGTGTAAAAGTTTCTTGCAATGTCATCTTCCTGCACTGACTGCAAACTAGGCACATTTTGCCTTAGACTTCAGGCTCATTCTGGTAAATCTACTCTGTAAATCAGTCAATTGCTATTACGCTTAGGAAAGTTTGCCTCAAGATAATAAATCTGTAACTAGGATATTATAATTGACTCGGTAAACAAGGCAGAAAAAGGTTTCAAACTTCAAGGCCTTTCATCTAATTAAATCCAGTAATTCTCAATTGCAAATAGCCATACCAAAATGAACAAACGCCACTCCAGCTCTCAGCACATTTAGAATGGACAATATCAACTTGTTCAGGTTCAAAATTTGACCTACCTTAAAAAAGTAAAAATCTGGTGGGGCATGTCCTCTAAATTCTAAATATCTAGTTAAAAAAACAAACAAATCCATTTCTCATTGCCAAGCAATAAAGAAATATAAGACTGATTTGTGATCTTCTGCAGACAGGCCACCACTTTGCAATGTATGTATACATGATCATAAATAATTAAAGCACATTAACACCAAACCCTATAGCTTTGAAAAAGGATATGAAGTTTGTGTTCTGCAAATGCGAGATCATCACTAATTAGTGAAAAGTCCTCCTAAGCAATATTAAAATAAAATCATTCAAAAGCAACTACAAAAGATTTGATCTAAGCTTGTTAAATTTAGATAGCATTGATAATGATAACAATCCAGGAAGACCACAAACAAACATCAGGAATTATACTAGCTGACTGACTTCCCAGTCTGAGATAAGGAAGACAAAATCAATGCAGCATGTTCTACAGATGTGTTGGTACATCTGTATCAATTTAAAATTCAAAAGATACAATCTCACAATTAGTAGCTATCCTAAGACGTATGTTGCAGAGGGCATAAATAATTTATTATGACAAGGGTCCTAATATTGTACAGCAATTTCATCTAAAGCAAACTGTCATTTCAAGAGGCAAACATGTTCACTTGTGCTGTGCTTCCGCACCCCTCTCCATAGGCACACACAAAACAAGGACTACAATAGTTTATTTACTAGAGTATAAACAATGAGTAATAGTAAACATTAAAGATTCTTAAGAGAGAAATTGAAATAAACTTTTGCTGTGCAGAACACACTGTGCTTTTCAACACTTACAGATAAGAGCTGCTCACAATATTATACCATGTATGACAAAGCAAAGAGACATCAGAACTGAAGGAAAACATTTATCTTCCTAAAACTGTAGCCAAAAAGGAACACAACTGGCTAACAAGTTGCAATATAAGCTATTATTGTACCGGGAAGTAATTTGAATTTCTACTCTTACAAGCAAATTGAACTAGGCTGACATTTTATTACATGAATATAAGGTTGGAAGCCAAGAAATGTTTGTAACAGATCTCAACTCCTTCATTTTGGCAAATCACTTCGCTCCTTAATTTCTCAGATTCGACTGACGTAAAATACAACATTATACACTGATTCCTTCTGCTTACATGATTGCCAGTGATGGCATTAACCTCTTTAATGGCATCCCTCTGCACACCATACTTCTGAAGCTACTTAAGTATACAGAGCAGCATAAATCAAATACTTTTTGTGATGAAGAGGACTAGATGTTGAAGGCTTATATTCAGAATAAACAAACCATTAAAGTTGTAACAGAAAACACAGTTCAGCTTTTCATTAAGGTTGTCTTTACTTGTAGCCGGCTAATGCTAGTCATCTTTTAGGAACCATATACACTACCACTAACCTTTATAGCCCATATAGACTGCTCCAAAGGATGAAAAAGTTTGAAACAAAAGCCATCTTTTTTAGAAGGCCTCTCAATGAGTTCACAAGCGTTCAGGAGCACTGTTCCTACCCACTGGCCATTTTTGGGGGTTTTGTAAACAAGCAACACTCCTGGTTTCAGTACACACCACAGTTTTGTCCAGCTTTTCAAGGTACCACGAATCTAGAAGATAAATAGTTACAGTTATATCTCAGTGAAGCCAATACCAAAACCATCCCCCTTAACAAAATGAAAACTGAAATTATTATTTCAAAGTTTATCAAGTCTATCAAAAGTTTATCCAGGTTTATCAAAGACAATACAAAGGTCAATGCTCACTCTTCTATTCTTTCTTGATGAATACTTATTCTACAAAGGGGTATACACACATCCAGATATGGCAAGTATGACAATTCATCTGACACCTTGAAGGATTTTCCTATCTGAAACATATTTTATCACTAGCATGAAGACAGGATAATCTTTGGAAACAGAGGTCCTCTGAAAACAGGGCAGACGTCTGATAAAAAAAATAGGATATTCACAAAATAACTCAGACATATTTGAATTTCTTAGATAAAACATCTTGTAACAGCTGTTAGCTTTAACCCATATGTGAAATATAAGATCCTTTCAAGTCCCTGACTTTGCACATCTGATTAGACTGCTTGCATCAATTCTGTCAACTCTGGATTTTAATTACTTCTGTGTCTGTAGGACTGAATGCCAACTTGACCTCTGAACAATGTTTTAACCTGCTTACATTGATTTTTGCAAAAACTGGAGATACTTTTTCCAGACAAGCTATTGTTTAGAGCTAACTATAAAAATGGGTAACAGATCTTTTTTCTTGTAGAATTTCCAAGGAAATTACTTACAAATCTAAGTAATTATATACAAATATATAAACTGCACTACTGTTGATGATAATGACTGCTATCTTTGAGAAATTAATTCCTCAACTTTTGTACCAGTATTAGAGGACAGTTAGTTCTTGAGAGGAAAGGGAAATTACCAGAAATACACAAAGAAATCAGTATTCAAATATCTAATATGACTGAACCATTTTCACTATTGTTACAGACGTAACAGAGCTTCAATTCAAAGTGTAAAATAGAAAGGACAAAATAAGAATCATAAAGCCAAATCATCTGAAGTTAATGGCTATACACACAAGATGCATGTGAGTACAGTGACTACAGTAAGTGGGAGCTAGGTTTCTCTATAATTCCCCTAGGATTTGAGCACAGAGACCCTGGGACGTAATTAGTGGCTGCAGTGCTTGTAGAAAAACATTAACAGCAAGTAAAAGAGTGAGCCTTTTCTATTTTAGTCAGAAAGCAGCAAGCAGCTGCTACATCTTCAACTCAGGTTTCACACTTGGATTCTGACCTTCAGCCAGTCAGCCATAACAATAACTGATGGGTCTGTGATAGTGCTAAGTAATTCTTTTGTAGCTCTCTTCTTTTCTTCTCTGTAATTTTTCTTTTGAACCTGTAAATAATAATAAAAATATTTACAATGTCACAGCTATAAGTCAGTAATCAGAGCACAAAAAGACATCTATCAATACAAGCTGAGGAAAAACATGCTGAATTCAGTTTGCAATACAGATACAGAGAAGTAGCTTTAAAACATAGTATTTGACTTCAAGGTGTGAACAACTATTTCATGCTCTGTTTCAAGAGCAGCTACGATATAACCAATTTCAGATCCTTCTGCAATTTGCTTTTAAGACTGAAGACTTTGAAACTCCTGTTAGTATCACAGGCAGAAAACCAACCAACCCAACCTACCCCCTCCCCCCTTCCTTTCCTGGTGTAAAGTACAAAACCAAATTTGGGCTAGATTCAGATTTACAGGTACATTATATGATTGATAGTCTTTACCCACCAATTACTTTCACTCCCCAGCAGAATTTTGCAGCAGTGTATCTCCCTCTTTTATAGGCAAATAATTTTATGTTTCTGCTGACGTGGTATCTGCCAAACAGTGAAGTTTGGTCTTGTTACAACACAGGGGGAAGAAGGCAGTAGAAAAACCACAAGTACTGCATGCAGATTGTAACTCTGATAATAATAATAATAATTAATAATAATAATAATAATTAAATTCGTCATTTCATTGTATGTACATGTCCTGAGGTTCCTGCCAACTTGAATTATCCTATAATCTTCTGAGTTATCCTATAATCTTGTGCTATCTTAAAGACTGCAGTATAGAAGCCCATACTCAAGTAACAGTATGATAAGATTTGAAGAGTATCAACACCACAACTTCTCACAATACTTAAATATTCCATAGGTCTCATCACGACTTGGCATTTTTGTCTTTTCATTAGAGAATATGGTAAAACTATATGAATGCATCTATAGTCCATGAGGAGTTACTTGGAAATTAATTCACCTTGAGAGATTCTTTTTTTGTAAGTTTGCTTGAAGATAGAGAGATGTCCTTCTCAGAGCCATTGAAAAGCTTGGATTCAGACTGAAATTCACAAGATGCATAATAAATAAATGAAAATGATAGATACAAGGATATATTACTGTTGCAGGCACTTCAGAAAGTGTTTGACGTGCACAGTCAAGTTTGTAAGGTTCCCATTCCCACCCACGTCTCCTTTGTTTCTCCCACTTAAAAAAACAAAAAACAAAACCAAAACCAACAAACCACAACTTGTAACACGAGCTGTTCACCACCTATTTATGGAGTCATTTTTCGTAAGGGTTTTATGGGAAAGAAGTCTGAGATTCCTCCAGAAGAAGCTGAACTACATACAGTAAATATTTAGCTCATGTAGCCTTACTTGGTATGTCACAGTCTTGACTAGTTAGGCATTATTTTAGCAGAGAGAGATTTTAGGAAAATCCTGGTGTTTAAACACAGGAGTCGTACCTATGACATACGAATCCCAGTGTCTTCATTCATAACTCAACAGCTGCTCTGAATAGATTGCTATAGAGGCACTTACCCCGTGACCCATGAAGGAAAATACAGCCTCTTCAATCTAGGATTCAGTGCTCTATAAATTATCGGAGTATAACTGACCGCTAATGGCACTTGTTCTGCTCCTTCCTCCCTAATCCCACGCTCTGATTACTTTGCAAGTCATCTTTGAGAAGCTCACAGTGGCAACAGACGAGGGAATGAGACTCGGGTTTGTTCATGAAACCCAAGTCCTTATTCATGGCAGGACAGTATGCTGCCTCAGCATCACATGATTTCTCCCTCCTGCCTCTCCCCACATCTTGTAAGGTTCAAAGTTTATTCCTTGGTATCTCTTGCCTACTAGTTGAAAGGGAACTAGAGCCGCCAAATATTCACCTTGGGATACAGAGGTCTCAAAAAAAAAAAAAAAAA
>VZSZ01008814.1:626564-655429 GCA_013398815.1 Ibidorhyncha struthersii
AAAAAAAAAGTCTATCACAGAGTAATCATGTCATTCCTACTTGCAAGTCAAGAGAACACTGAGTATATATATATAAATGTCAGATAAATTACAAAGACTTGCATTTCTTTGTGCACTGAAATATAACTCTGATGGACCCAAAGTTCCTGCCTAGTCAAAAAAAAAAAAAAAAAAAAAAGGGAGAAAAAAGAAAAATCAGTGTAACCTTCCAAACCGTGTAAATTCAAGGACAGTTTACTCAAGCTGTTCAACATTTCTGATTAGTTATTTCAAATCTCACACTACAATGCAAAGTCTATTCATTGAATTTCTATTTTTGAATACTATAAAATGACAGTCAAAAAATATGCAATTCTTGAGAAAACTTACTGCAATAATAAAGACTGCACTTCAGCACTCTTACTTAACACATGAGTTGCTCAAACCAAATAAATGAAAATTAAAGATTTACAAGTGGAACAAATCAATTTAACTTTGATCCTACTTTGACGTCTTTCATTCAGAACTAAGACTTTACAGGAGTTTACTTAGGTAGCTAGTGTCAAAAAGATATGTGCAATGACTAGCAAAAAGTAATTTTATCTCAACATCATTTCAACAATAAGTAAATGTTTTCTAACTTCTATATAAATCTTGGAAAAATGAAGGAAACATCTTCATTTGTTTTAAAGATATGTTCTCAACACTCACAATTCAGCTTTAAGACAAGCATACAACTTGAAATTTAATTCCTCTGTCTAGAAGTTACAGGAAATACAGTACTTTAAATGTAGTAACAGAAGAGGGAAAAATGCTTATCACTGTCACATAAGAAGAGGTAACAAACTCGTTATGCAAGCTATAATGGAGCAACTTAAGTAAAACATTCATAAATATTCTAGTTGCTCACTAACAGAAAGCTAATGCAATCTAAAGGTCATGCATATAAAAGCCCCAAACCCGTAAGTATCACAGGTTACAAAACACTCATTTTCTCAGTATAAAAGCTCAGTTTTAAAGCTCACTGATACCACACTGAGTAAAGGTCCATATTTACCTATCCAATGGTCTATGAGACAGATCAGTGATTTGTGTATTTTTAAGCTAGTAGCTTTCTCAGTGTTACGTCCACACAAAGTAGATAGGATCAAAATTTAAAAGAAGAAAACATTTTAAGAGAACTTACTGCAACTCACAGCAAGGTATGTTCAGTACCAGATTCTGGGCAAGTCTCATCACTGCTTTTCCATCCTTACTTAAAAAGAAGGGCTGCTACTTTAACTCCACAGCTGTGACAGTTACCATATTCTGTTAGCTTGAAGTTTATTTGTGGGTTATAAAGGAACCACTAGTTTTATAAAGCCCTACATGTAGTAATTGCAAAAATAAGGATGGAGAAAAATATGTGTTAGGAGAAGTAGGAATATTGGTCTCATCTGTGATAGTAGAAAGACACAAACAAAAGTAATGGCAAAGCACACAAAGACTTAAGAAAGACAAGAACCAAAAATAAATATAAGGAACAGAAAAAAACAAATTGGATAGTCAAAGATAAATGATTAATAGAGTCTGAAATAAATCCAAGTTAAAAGAGAGAGTATTAACTTGATTTCCAAGTAAAAAATTATTTAGAGGTTTCTGGACCAATGTAAATATTTTGATCAGAAGCAAGCTGGATGGTAAAGTATGCTTCCTTGGTCTCCCTGACGAGTGAGGCTCTAGGATGCAATAAAGCTGAATGACTCAAAGTTTTGACTCCAAGTCAGATTTAAGACACCAACAGCTTGAAATGCTTAGCTATACACCACAGAACTGCAGCATCAGCTGCAGAAACTAACATGCTCACCCCAGTGCAATTCTGATGACACCATTCATGCAGGGAAATGCTCCTACAATCTTTAAGTTGCTTTGATGTCCTTTGGTATCTCTTTAAGTTCTCTCTGTAAGGCTCTGACACATGAAATATCACAGAAAAATTTGTGCCAAGACCTCGAGTGCAATCCCTCTGTCTCCTAGGGATGTGGCTGCCTGTGCCCAGAGCCAGCTCTGCCAGACTGCAGTGCCAACCCTGCAGCAGGGCGCTATGGAAAGAGCTGTGTGAAAAAGCCATGAGAAGCAGGCATCTCCCCCATTTCCCTTGGGAGCTAGCTGTGTTCAAGCTCAGGTCCTCGCCTTCCCCTACAGAGCAGCCCACGCCTCCTGCGCCCTGACAATCTGTCTAAGTGACTGTTACTGCATTTGCCTCTGTAAAAAACAGTGGACATCCTAGGAGAAAATAGGAAAGCACAGAGCTGTGTAATTTAAAGCCTTTAAACTCTATCCTGTAGTGATGCCTATATTAGAAAAACAAGCGAACTTAGCTACTCCATTCAGTGATCAAACCGTACACAACCTCCCCCTCTGCAAAATGCAGTCTTTCCCTCTTTAATCTTTAATGTCTTGAAGAGAAAGAGACACCTGTTTTATGAGACACCCAATTGTATTTATTTTTCTGAAATTCCACATTCTAAATACATCAAAATCACTAGATAAAAATTCAGCGCATTGATATGCCAGGCACTTTTGCTGACCAAAATGTTCATGCACTTTGAGAGTTACAATAGGTCGACAAATAAAGGAGGTTGCATCAGAGCAGCCTATGCAATGCTACACCTGATAACTTCTATAACTGTAACCTACAAATTTAAAAGGACTTGGAAAAGGAAAAGATAGCTACGGTAGATTTTTCTCTACGCTACTACAATGACTTTTTACACAAATGTCTCATCATGTGCATACTATTTCATAACATGAGAAAAAAACATTTTATTCTGAATAAGAATGCTGTTGCAAACTATTTGTGTAAGTAATTGCAATCAGAACAAAACACAGCTCTGGAGAGAAAAGTCCTGGGATCACTACATAAAAAGAGCCTTTTTGCTTGGCTCGGGTAGTTCATGGTTTCTTCCTGTTAAAGTTTAGCCACCGTAAGATGCTGCAGTTTTGGTGACTGTGGTGTCCAGCTCCACTTTGGACATTCTCAGTTTTCACGGCATCTCAGTGAGCCTTTTCCATCTTGGGACTACACTATGATTATGATGAATCTGCCTGGCTTCTGCCATTTCCATTTCTATTATCAAGACTATGAGAAAGCATAAACATGCATAGCAATTACATCTAGTTTAATGTTCCACTGAATATGCTTTCCCTTACACTCTCATTGCCTCAATGAAATGGGCCTTTATACTTGAATTCTGGGTACAGAAGCCTCTGCAACAGACAGGACAACAGATTACACTTAACTATGTTTTACTCTGGCAATTTAAGCCATTAAACTAAGCCTTTTCCAATTACAGTTTTTTTAACATTCTTATAAGTTTTGCTACAGCTCAGTGAACAGCGTCTTCACTTACAGATTAAAAGGATTTTAAATTCTGTTCCACAGCAAGAGTTGGCCTCCATCCATCATTACATATGGCAAGGCAACATCCCACCCCAAGATGACAGTGAGAAGACTCCACATTTTATTTTCACTAATTTGAACAGAGGATTTTCATGTGATGTCATCCTGAGAACTATATTAAGAAATTCCCTTTAATCTTTATCTAGTGCTGAATCTGAAGAGTCATCTTCAAGATTATCTACAATTAAATACATTTGCATTTAATTAAAAATGCATGACCTCACACACTGACATTTTTAAGCCCGATTAGAAGGCTGCTTTCCTTACCTTGCTTTTTGACATAGAATGTGCTGTATCCTCTTTGCTTTGTGATGCATCTTCCTTCCCTTAAAGAAAAGACAGCATTGTTGCAAATTATTTAAAGATATTAACATTTCATATGGGCTAGCCTTTGAAATAAATTTTCAAATTGTGTTTAGCATAAACAAGTGTAAACAAATTGGACTTCCAAGCAATATATACATACCAGTTACTACAATATAAACTAATTTAATACCCACTAAGAGGCGAGAACAGTCCACTGTATTTGGATGGTGCTGCACCTGATCCAATAACCTGATGAATCATAAAAATGCTGTACAAACTTTTGTCCTTTTATCTTCTCATTCTCCCCTATTGGCATACATGCATGCACAGAGCAGAATACTAAATAAAGCCTTTTTTTGGTTTGTTCATTTCTGTACTAGAGGTAATTGTTAAATACCACCTACATGAAAGTAAATCTAAAACGCAAATTAAGATTGCCAGTCATTTTTTTGCAAGAAACTGGAAAAGGCTGCTTACATTAGCTTTGAATTTATACTTTGAACTTGACACTGTATAAGCATAAGTACAAGGCTTTATATTAAAACAGTCGTCAAAATCCCATATTTATCTTCTGTGAGTGACTCACAGTAAAAGCCCCACACTTTCCCAGTATCCAAAAAGCAAAGTGAGACAATGGCTGTAGTCAGTATATGTGTGACAATGGAAAAGGGGGTCACAACTGACAACAGTGCTGCTGCGCAGCTGCTATGGGCCACAGAACATGTACCAAGAACCTAGCAATCTCTTAAAGAAAAATAATCTACTCTGGTTACGAGACAGGACATATCAGTGATTCATTCTCTTTGAAGAGGTTGGTGGTAGCATAAAGCTTTTATAAACAGGAATAAAACAAATTGCGCAATGCGTTTATCTGAGTAAGTAAAAATGCCATCATTTGCATGCTCTCCAGATAGAAGGCAGATATATATGAAGTCATACATGCATTTCAGGAATAATCCACGCAGCTGAGAAACCTTGCATGGCTCCGACAGTGGCATCCTAAAGCTTCAGCCCACCAGAGGGCACTACCTCAACAGATAAACTGCATAAATGGACAGCAAAAGCTCTTCTGAGCTTCCCTTTGAACATGTTCCCAACTTTGAAACAGAAATTGGTACTCAGATCTCTGAAATGAAAAGATTTATCAGAGAAACAGTTTGATTTCACATTCTTCAGTGGAGTGTGTGTGGACACTTTATGAGCTTTAAAAGAATTTTTATTAAACTCTCTGTAGCAGCCTTGAATAGTTTGTTTAGTGTAGGATTACTTTTTAATGTTTTTTTTTAAATCAGTATCTTCACCCTTCCACAACTTACAATACCCAGAAACTCTTAGGACAGGACTGATTCATCTGTCACAAATACATATCTTGGGAAGTTTCACTAAGTTATAGAGGCATTAGGTTGGTCTTCAGGTTACATGAGAAATTTGAGATTCCTCTTAGTTTTGGTCTGGTAATCAGTCTTTTGGGGGGTTGTATTTATATTTAATACCTTTTGCAGAGATTCTTTTTTAAGACCAGACTTTTAAAAATTATATACTGCAATACAGTGATATTTCATTTTATGTTTACACAAAGTAAACCTTACATGCCTTTAAAGAAACCTTTACATATCTTTATAGCAGCCCCTCCGTGCACAGTTCATGAAACCCTTCCTTTTGAAATTTTTCCAACACATCTGTGACAGGTTTGTTCAGCTAATGAAAACCTATAACGCAGAAGACTACTTGACCACAGGGAAGAAGTACCTAGACAGGCAGAAGAGTTGTAGTACTATGGAATCCAGAAAAAAAACAAAAAGGCATGTCATGATCCAGAGGCCAGAAGCCACATTTCCTACATAACACCAAACACAAAAGCACATTTTCTACAGCACCAGTCATCAAAGGTGGCTTCAAGCCTTAGAGGAAAGACCTGCTTTAGTTCTCTGATAAGTTTCTACATTCAATGCCAGTCTTAGGCAGTCAAACACACATCAGAACCACAGTAATGAGGTTTTCTCCTCACTCCCATACCCAAAAGAATTCCATCATTATGAACCAATTTCCACTGAAAATGTAATGCAGACATTTTCTAATGGTTTTGCCATTTACACTTATTTATTTATAGGCATATACAGAAGACTTAGTGATGGGAATCAACGAGGAAGTGCTAAGTCAGGATTGTTCTTACAGAAGAGAAGCTATAATTCACAGCTTGCTTTCTAAAGCACAACAGTTTTAAGGGCTTTACACATCCTTATCTAACAAACATATGTTTTTATTTTCATAAACAAGCTTTTCATCAGTACTGCCAAGCAGAAATGAAAACAGAAAAAACTACTCTGTCCCAGAGAATCAGACACGAAGGCCAAAGTTCAGCAGTGTTTCCGTGAATTCCACCAGCTTGCTCCCCATGTCTAAAGCCAGAGAGGTGTGCGTGCTTGCTGGTGTATAAACATGCCACTGTTCACTTCCTTACTCACACGCACAGCAAAGGGCTGTCCCAGGGGTTTGCTAGTGAACCCAAGTCAGGGAGCTGGAGGTCCTGGAACACCTTGCACTTCACCATCTTGGCCTGGGAGGAAACCCAACCAGTCAGCTTCACATCCCACACCATCCTCCCTGTCACCTCCCTCTCTGTAGACGGGATAACCTCACTCAGCATATGGACAGAAGGCTTGTCTCCCCATGTGCTAAAAAGTATGTTAAAAAATAAATCATATTTCAGGTGCTGATCCAGACACAGCCTCACCCACCGTAAGGACACGTTTTCCAGGGAGCCTCTATTAAGACGGAGAGACCTCGATACCATAAGCAGTCTTACTTCTTCTAACAAGAAGAGTCTGATACTAATACCTGCAGGGAAATTTGCACTGAAACATCACAAAAAGCTATATATGGGCCCAAGCTAAGGACAATATACACTTTGCCGTGAAAACACTTGGTCAAGGAAACAACAACATAACAATTATTTTCACAGAATCAACAATAAGAAATACTGTTTTCTCCTTTCCTGCTACCAGTTATGAAGAACAATTTCTTCTATGGATTTCTGACAATGACAGCAGCAAAGCCAAAAAGCTGTGCCTCTAAGCGATGCTTTCTGTTATTGATCTTTTTGTAGTTTTGTTCACCCCAGAGGTACTGAAAATTGCACCAAAAAAAGGCATTGAATCAGTGTCTGGAGCAGAGACCGCCAGGGTATGAGAGGCTAGAGGCAGGCTCTAATAAAAACCATGTGTTTCAAGTTTTCAATGTTTACCAGCAGCGGTTGGGGGCTTAATATTTTAGCTTACTTGTTGTGTCCCGTCCTGTAATTCAATCAGGAACTCTTTAACAAGATAACCTGAGCTCACATTTCACAACGTAGAAATTCAAGTGTTGAAGATGCAGTCCCCTTCTGTAACTTCCTCTCTATTAAATCTCTTGAATTTGTGTATCATTTTCTACCTAAAATCTTGAAAGCAATCTTCAGAGTTAGGAGACAGTGAGCAAGAGTCATTTGAATCAACCTTTAGAGCTGATTCTAAGGTTGATTCAACCTTAGAATTCTAATCAATTCTAATCAACCAATTCTAAGGTTGATTCAAATGTGCTCCCAGTATTAAGCTCCCGTGAACCCACTGAGCTCCCAGTATTAAGATACTTGCACATTTGAAAAAAAAAAAATAAAAATTTTTAAACACAAGCTCCACTGCTGTAGCCTCTAAAGCAGTTCTGGGCATTAGGGATTGTGTTCAGAGCAACGGTCTGTCTTAACAGACTTTCTCCCAGTGTGACCTTCCTTGTCTTAACATCACAGGCCCCATGGGCTCTGAAAGCTGATCCCAACGCCAGTGCAGTCAGCTGCAGTTCATGGTATGACCTTAGAAGTCAAGGGATAATGTCCATTAGTACGTTCGTATCGTGACCACTCGGCAACTCCTTCCAAAACTTGCGGGCAGAAATCTACGCAAAAACTCATGATGAGCTTTCAGACAGATGCAGGAGCCTGACAACTGCATGCACCTGGAACAACCAGAACTCTATACACACAAGGTGTCAATGAAACAAAATCAAACAGTGCTTCTTTAGAAACTGAGCCGGAATATGCAGTCAATACCAAAAGAAAAAAAATCCTCCAAAACATCACCTTTGACAAAAAATGAGGCGTATATACACTGTAAGATTAGTGTTAAAGAATGTTTAAGATAAAGTCTGTGGTAGGATACATTCTAAAACAAAACTGTTTAAGAGATTTCAAATTTGAAGCATAACATGAGTATCATTCTTTACAGTCTCACCCACAATCAATTTTGAGGGAAGGGAAAAACCAAAACCAACCACATAACGTCTTCTACATCTCAAATACTGGTTTTGTACCTCTCAACAAATACCATCTGCAATTAGGATACCTGAGAAAAATACATCACAAAAAAAATGTTACTTTTTAATGATAGATCTAATTTATCCGAAAAGGAAGAATTACAATCCACTGGAGGCTTTTTTCCAGCAAACAGAACCACCAGTAAAAAAGCAATGCAATCCATGAAAAGATCACAAATAGCAAGTCAAACAACAATATTACTGACTTCCAAATGAAAAGCAAAGAACAGCCTGATTTGATTACCAGTGTGCATGTGCAGTTGTGAAGAACAAATAATTGAGCTGAAAAACTATATGCTTCTGGAAGAACTATGAGCTATACTCAGTGGGAGATACCAACACCGGTGTTATATAATAAACAAGGCAGAAAAAAAAATAAATCTTTTTGAAGAATTTAACACAGGAGACAATAGTCTTTTTAACTGACTTTAAAAAAAGCTTGCTGACAACTGGTTTTAAGAATACAATCCCATATTTACTAATTGAAATTCCTCCATGGATTTTGAAACTGAAGTAATCAGAAAAGCAAAGTCTTTTTATGTATTTTCTCATGGTCATGTTTTTCTTTTGCAAACACCATATAAAATAAAAACTAATAACCAAAGACTGTCCTCACTGTAACTATACATTAGTATCTTTTAGACAGACAATAACTAATCCTTGCTTAAACCAAACTAAAAGAGTATACCTTCCAGCATGTTAATATTGTTTAAATTCTTCAGATATGTGGAAGATTCCAAAAGATAAACATTTTTTTTGTTATATGTTTACATTTTATTTTTTTCATTAAAAACTGTTTTCCATTTGCTCTGCATTTTAAGAATTCATTCATTGTCGACTTATGGACAGTGATCAGCTTTAATGTAGAGTTCTACACAGGAAGAAGGCAAATAGCAAATGAACCCGTTTTTGTTTCAGTAATTACCAGATGACATGTATTTATTTTAAAGGTAGGGAGGATCTGTCTAGTTGCCAACTCCACACTTTCGAGCTTCGAGATCTTTATTTCCTGAGCAGCTTGAATAAAACTCAGTGTTAGATTCTTGGTAAAAGGCTAAACATTTCCTGAAGCAGAGTGAAAGGAAATGTTATAGGGTAAAACATGAAGTTTAATAGAATGTGGTGTTCCAAGCAACTGCCCCCACCTGCCTGAGGCTGAACAGGCTGCTCCGGTGATTCTGCAAGCCAGCACCAACCAGCGATGCAGAGAGCTCCCCAATCGCCAGCCTGCCACCACCCTATGCTCTGCACCCCAACTCTTTTCCATGGCGTCAGAGCCAGGGCTTACAAATTCAGCGAGCCATTGTGCAGAGTGCTTACAATAAAAAGTGAAAACTATTTTACCTGCATGCCCCCCAGCATTCTGGCCCCATGGGAGTACACAACAAAGTGCATATGCGCGCATGCACAAGACAAATCACACATACAGTGTAATTCTGGTAAGAATGTACGATTTCTACAATGTTCCCTTTCAGGAAGAGGTGACCTTGTAACACATTTTCAAGCATCGCAGTTCCCTGAAGTAAACTGCTGAAATTCAGGTACCTATATGGACAATGAAACTCTAGAAATTCGTTTCAATATTCCAGTACTGATTTTCAGGAGACAACACATCTGAGCAAAAGGAGATTCAAGCCCTTTCTGGTATTAAATGTCTTAAAAATCTTGCACTACAGAGTTTAGCAAGGCTATGCTGTTAGCCCTGACTCATTCTATCTTGTCATTTTATGTCAAACCACTGGTGACAAACATGCAGATTCTGCAGTAGTTGCAGCTAAATTAAAACCCTCTGCTGTACCTTACTATTTTAAAGTAAGTCCATTGTGTGTGTGGGAGCGGAAAGTACAAGGGAGGAAGGCGTTTATAAACCACATCACAGAACTTCAGTCATAGAAGCCGGAGCAAGTAAAACAAATATTTCAGTCAGTACCAAATACACAAATGACTTTTAAAGGGAGATCTGCTGTGGTGTAAGCTAACTTACTCACTTGCCTATTTGCAAATCTTGCTACTACAAAGAGCTGTTATCTAAACGCATATAAGCAGTATTCTTTCCAATTTCTACCAACATCTCAGTACATTACTTTAATTCAAGCTGAAAAAATCGAGGAGGAAATTATATTCTCTTCTGTAGATTTTAAGAAATGCAAGACCAAAACAAACCTGGTAAAGCAGGAGAGAGTTCGTTATATCCTCCAAATGAAGCATTCCGGACAAGCTTTCGGCCATCAGCTCTTGAAGAAAACACAGATGAAATCCCAGCACATGAAGAAAACCTACGTCGCACTGGACCCTCTTCCTTCATGAGTTAAGGTGTTTGTATAAGGATTATGTTCTCTGTGAAAGCTGGTTAGCATTAGCTGGTTGGAACAAGAGTGTTGCAGTAACAGCCTTTTACCTCACATTCTGATGAGTAAGATACAAAAGGAAAAAAAAGAAACAAACGAAGGGCACGTGAAAAATGCAGTGAAGAGACAGAGGCTGCCAAATCAGCAGCAAGCCAAGCAACACTATACTCCTCTTGTCAAACCCATTAGGACACTTAAAGTAGAATGGCTTTGCTTCAGCTCCTCTGTTCCACAAATACACTGCATCTCAATTTTTACATCTCCGTTTTGGTTCTACATGTGTCTGCTTTCCAAGTACACAAAAATGGTGATTATTTAGGGTTTAAGGATTAATTAAATCCATCTTTTTTCCTGTTAGTCTTTCAAGTCCCAAATTTATATTGCACAAAGCACAAGTCGTGAGCTACATGGCTTCCTAATCTGATATTGTGGTACACTATGGGAATCTGAAAAAGGAGCTCATGTTTTGTGTTACACAGCCATGTTGAAGTGCCCGTTTAGGCACTTACCTAGCTAGTTTTCATCAGCTGATTGCCATGGCTTCTACATCTTCATTACTTATTTTTATTTAAAAGGTGAGGCAATAGCTTTTTCCTCTCTAAGACTCTGCCATACTTATACAAACAAACCAGCTGGACTCCTGGAAAAGTTGCACAAAATAAGCTCCACAAAAAGGGGTTTTTATTATTAATGCCCAAATATTTTAGGCAATGAATAAAAAACTTAAATGAACCAACTTAAATTTTAAACATAAAAAAAATCCAAGTAAATTGTGCTTCAAGACTAGAAATCAGCTGATCCAAACTGCTCTTGCTGATAGAATAAAGTCAAATAATCTCTCCCTAACCTCCTTCATCCACTGCTTGTTAGATCGGCTGCTTCTTTGCTCTGATGACTAGCATGCATGACTACCCTCTTCCTATGTGGAATTTCATTCCTGTCTGGTGCTTCTTTGCTGATCCCATTTTCCGCATCACACCTTATTTCTGACAAAATAGGCTTTTAACCTACTCTGTTTGCTGGAAAGCAGAAAAATAAGACAATAAGGATTGACTTGAAAATAGGAACTTGCATTCTCCCTTACTCCGTACTAGAGGAGGACTCTTCTTGTGGGATGTGAAACACATCCCACAAATTAAATCAATGGCAGCATGAATTTGATTAATCCTCAAATAATACTGTTTACTCCAGCTGCTTATGCAAAGAAGTGTATTTACTATTTGCGGCTCAGTAATTTCAGTTCACATTGGCTCAAGGATAATACAGTAGACAAGTATTTTATAACCTCTACAAAAGGTCTTAACTGTGCAGAGTGTGTGTGCATTAGTACCTATAGATACATACACTAAGACACATACAGAACACACTGAAAATAATTTTTCTGATAATGAAATATAGTAGCTTGCAGTATCCTATGAATCACTTCATGCCCCTTAACAGACTAATGTCCCAATACACGCCAAGGGAAAAAGCTGTAAGTGAAAAACCCAAATATGAGCCACCAACGTGATACGTAACTTTCACTTCTTTAGTACAAGAAGTGAAAAACTCTATTCACTTGGGCACAGGGAGGGGGAGAAACCGGATGAGCACGTCTTGTGTTCAGGCCTGTCTCCATTTATCCATTACTGTGTCTCATACTTTCCTCAGCTGAAGTAGTCCTTGCCCAGATGTCCCGGAAGGAACAGAAAGACCAGCTGAAAAAAGGAGTAGAATGGTGGGGCAACGAGGAGGAAATGCAAGGAGGGAGAACACCACTTTTTTCTTCTCTTTTAAAAATTTTATTTAAATAAACACAGCTCCAAATCACTTCTCCAAATCTGTCTTCTCAACTACAAAGCAGAGCAAAACTACCTTGGTCCAAATCTCTTCAGAATATGCATTTTATTGTTTCTAATTAAAATCAAGAGAAAGCTGCAGTAGAAAAACTCCCCTTACACACAGAAGGAACTGTATCCTCTCATTACAGCGCTATCTTGCCCAGTTAATGGGTCTGTTATCTTGTGTTTCAGAGTCAGGGCTATGACCCTGCCCAGGGATGCTCTGTTGACACTGCTATCCGTGTCCTGTACCAGAATGGTAGCGTCGCACAGACTAACGGGAGGCTCCACCACCAGCCACCCATACTGCTTTGTCTCCATCTGCCTCCAGCCACTGTCCCAGCCAGTTCTGGAGCCACTACTGACCATGACTCTGCCAGCCTACCAGGTTCTTCCACAACAGTCTTCTCTGCCACATCATGTTCATTTTACTAAAAAGTGGCCAGACATCCAGGGGTTTGAGGAAACAATGTAATCCTGAAGGTTTTCCCCTTATTTATCTCCATGACCTCTCAGATCCCTTGACACTGTTCATGTAGCCAAACTGTAAACGAGAACAGATTAAAAACCTCTTTCTCCTTCCTATGCCCTTTTCTCCACTTAGAAGTGAAATTAAAATCTTCGGGTAGACAAAATTAAGAATTTCAATAAGGGTAATGTTACATTTCCCCTCTCTGAAGCTACCTCCCAACCAAGGACGTCATTAGCTGGGTATTTTGAATAAGTACCTTCTTCTTTAACTCAAGAGCTACATAGAAGAGGCAGACTCTGTGCCTTTTGCCAAAGCATGACTGTCTCACCATTGCAAAGGAAGACAAAAAGAAAGAAATCTAATTTAAGCTTCCTCTTTAATCGTCTTCCCCTCCACCAAGTCATCTTCATATTTCACTTAAACCTGCAGTGGTAAAACAGTTAATTACATGGTTTGGCTGTAAAAATTCACTAGTTCTCCAACTTTTCAAGAGGTTGTGATTTATTATGCCTGCTAACACTTGTATACACATGCTCATTTGCTTCAACTACTTCAAAGCACTATACGTTGCTGGAGAGATAGCTGACATGCACCTGAAAGGCTGCTAGATCAAAAGGAATCTGTAACATTTAATAAAAAAAAAGCATTCTTCTCCATGGTGTGAATCTAGACTAAAGTTTACTGTAACTCTTGAGCATCAGCCTGTGACATTAAAGGGGTTTCTGCTCTCTACACACTCAGCGCCCAAAGCCCTTAAAAACCCTTTTAATTCCTTGATTTGATTCCTGAAAGGACACAGAGGAACTTTTAAGTAGTTGGAAGTGCTTTTATCTGCATGTTCTGTACATTACAATGGAAAGGTCTACTTCATTAGCCACGAAATATTTCACACACACACACAAAAAAAAAAGAGATTTCCTTTTCCCTCTTCTCCCCTCCCCAAAAATAAATTCAGACAGAACAGGCCAATGTACTGATAAAACTGGAACTAGTAAAATTCATTAGGAGATCTTAGACTAACTTCCCAGGAAGCCATCTATCCTTTTGATATAAGTTTTCAGTGTCTTAATAATTGATATACTTAGAAAACGCACTAACATACACAGTTTGGAAATTTACATGGTTTCAAAATACTCACAAACAGAACTACAGCCAAGTCCAACTGCAGAAGTCAGACATAGCTGAAAAGCCCGCATAAACAGGAAAGTATCTGCACTCTAGCCTGAATGCATGAGGTGTGTGCCACTGTGTATCTGTACATGAAAAAATAAGATTCCTCATAACAAAAGTTAAGTAGTCCATGGAAGCTGACACTAGACTAAATATGCCCCTGAAAGGGAGAAAATGTCTTCTGGTTTCTCTGTTTTATATAATACCTAAATCAGTAGGAAGAAGAAAAAAAACACGACTGAAATATTTAGTTCATCTATCTCAGGATGGGGGGGGGGAAGAATCCATTCTCAGCCAATCTGTTGAACATTTCTTTAGAGGAGGAAAACTTATTTGTTGTATACATTTTCTAAAGGACAGAATGCATTTTTCATATCAGTTACTCCATCAGGTTTCTTCAGTAGTAAACACTGGCTGAAAACCAAATCATAAACCTGTGCCTAAGACATTCTTCCAAGATACTGCCTGGGGCAAAACTTAAATCTCAGTATACAAAACAAAGGCAAATAGAAGACGTGCAATTACAACAGTGCATGAACACTTTTGACAAAGCCTGGTTTTAGATTTAAAACATTTCTTCAATAGAAAAATATTTACAGCTGAAAAAAACATAGGCTTATCAAAAAGATCTCTGAACTATACAGGTATGAATTCTAAGCATGGAAATTGAACTCAAATCAAATATACGCTGAACTATACAACTGAGGAATTTTAAATATAATAATCCTTTTTATATAGATGTTAGAAGTTTAAAATAATGAACACATTATACAAACTGATACTGATGCAATAATACAACTAGGAGCATATCTAGTGATGCAAATTAAAAAAAATATTTCTTTTCCCCTTAGAGGTATACAAGGAAACCCCAAAATCTTCTTAAAACCAAACTCTGTGAAAGCAAAGGGAAAAGAAGGAGGAAGGAAAACCGATGGTGTAGCAGAGAAGATAGAAGCTTTTTAGACTTGCCCTTCAAGTCTGACAATAATTTGCCCTGACATCTTGACAACGCTACGTTTTCCAGTAGAATTCTCCCCCCAGTGCAACAAAAGAAAAGGTCATAAATAATTCTTGACATGCAGTATACACGGACTCTTCGTGGCATGCAGAAAACTGAAAAAGGAAACTGCTAGACTATCATACCTACAAATGAGTTTTATCCAACACCTGATTTTTGCATAGGGACATGTTTGTCTCCTATTTAACAAAAGGGGTATTAAAGATATACTTGCCTTCAGACACCAGTATTTGATTCAGGAAAAAGACATCTGAACCATAAGGCTACAAGTTGTGTCAGTAGTTTACAATGGCAAGTTTCTTTCACCAAATATTCTTCTGTTCTCTGGTATTTCCAAGTCGGGTGCTGTTTAGCTGAGGAGCAATTCCAGAGGCACGCCTGAGAGTGGTTATGAATGAACACCAAGGCTCCCAGTGCCCTGCTGGCAACTGCATTTGGCTGCACCTCCCCGCTGCCACCACTCCTGCTCAGCTCCTCCCACCCAAAGTAAATAGGCTTGCTCACTGCTCAGCTTTCAACAGTTTTCATCTCAGCCCTTACGAAACTCTCAAGGTCACAGGTTCAGGCTCAAGTAGGCCAGCTCCGCAGGGAACGTCATGGACAAAGAGAACTTGCTAGAGAAGTTTCACAGTAATCAGCCTGCTGTGCCTTTCAAACCCCGTACCAAGCTTTCATAAAGCTGTAACCCACACAGAAAGGAGTACATGCAATTTACCCAAGCCACAAGTACTGGGTGGAGTAGCATTTCAGAAATGGCAAGTTTTCATAAACACACAATGACTTGCAGAGAGGAATGTGCCAGAGTATGCATTACAGTAAGAAAGCAGGAGGTCAAGATAATAGATGCAGGAGACAGTACACACAGCAGAACTTAAAACGTTTCATGAGAAATTCAGTCTGGTAACACAAGCAGACTATCTAGGGGTCAAACTTCTTCCTTGATTACTGTGACTAGAACCACACTCACAGCCCATTTGAGATGAGCATCACTAAAGTTGTTCCAAATCAGTTGCACAATTCTGTGGAACTGGGGCTTCACCTCCATGAGGTATGCTCCATTATAAAACTGAAAAGTGGCCACTCATGTCACTGGAGGCAGGTCCCTGCAGCGGTACAATAGATATTAATCCAGAACTACCTAGAGAACCAGTCCACATAGCTCCTATGCACTGCTGATAACAAAATACTTCCTCACCATCAAAAGACAAAGTAAGACAAATTAAAACACCTCCCAAGAATACAGCAAGAGAGACCAAGACTCTCCAAGAGCAAGGGCTTGCGAGGTTTTAGACAGAATTCCCGCTTCGCAGGAGAAAGCAAAAGCGTTAACATTTTTCTAAGACATTTGACGCGCTTACTCTGCAGAAAAGGTGCCTGACTTCAGAAGTAATATTTACTGTTAATGTGGAATTATTAAAAAAACTGAGCTTGCTGGACAGCCTCAACAAGCCCACTAGCAGTTTCTTCTCTAGTGCTGAGAGAGACAGTCTTATGGAAAGATGAAGTGAGGTAAAAAAGCATGACATGCTTTGTAGTCAGTTGCTCTTAATGTGTCAAGATAATTAATGTGTCAAGATAATAAATTATTTAGCTGTTTGTCCTGGTTTGAGTGACACAGGACTAATTTCTCTTGCAGTAATTTTACTTTCCAGTAAAGTCTCTTTTAATGCTTAGGAAAACTGCACTTTGAGAAGACTCTAGTGTCTGAATTTGTGAAAATATTTACTTTATAGACAGCTGTGGTATGTGGGTTTCAAGGTGTTAGTGTTTTCGAGCTTGCCAGGCACAGGGATGAGGAGGAGCGAGACCCGGGCACTTGACCCAAGGCAGCCAACAGGATTATTTCATACCATGAATATCACATTCAATATAAATCAGAAAGTTTGCTGAGGAGTGCTCTCTCTTCCTTGATGGCTGAGATTCTGAGACCTTCTTGCCACGGTGCTGGACCCCTGAGCCCCTCCCTTCTTCCCGAAGCCATAGCGCTTTCAGTGTCCGACATTTGCTGTCCACTGCTGGGAGTGCACAGCTTCCGACTGATAGAATTGGCTGAGTATAATCCTTGTATATTTTATATTGGTATCGGGATCAATATTAGTTCTTTAGTGTTATTAATGTTAATTATCTAGTCTTATTCTATTAATTCTGTTTATATTTCAACCCTTGGGTTTCCTTGTTTTTTTCCTCGATTCCCCTTCCTGGGTGGGGAGTGGTCATCGGGTAATAGAATAATTGTCTAAACTACAATAAATTGTTGTGGGTTCCTCAAACCATAACACTATTCTTCAGCTTCTCTATTCAAAGGACAGATATAGTAGAAGGAAACAGATGACTGCATGAAGTTACTTTCATGACTAAGCCTGTCTAGATGTAAAGTCAAAGGAAACATGCGAAGAAAACCAGAAATCATTATCAAAGATTAGATATAACCCAACTACCCAGGAAACAGCTTGAGCTGGAACCAGATAGATCGGTAAGATTTTACCATCTGCAAGCCAAATACCGTTATCAAAAAGAAATATTACCACTCTGAAATTGCTAGCTGAAACAAAAGCAGGATCTGGCATTTACGCAGCGATCAGTATTCTACCAGTAGAGTTACAGCCTCCCCCGTGGTCAATGCATGCACCTGCTATAACCACAGGCATGCAGGATTTTCTCTGTCCAGCTTCAACGCAGTGCCTCTCCGCTGCAGCTTCAGTCTTGTGCACTCACATGAACGAACAGGCTCTCCTAACCTCCTAGTAGAAACCTGGCCAAAGGACCAAAGCCTATCTCAGGAAGAGTTCAATACTTTGAAAAGGCTTCGAGTTCACTGACACAGGGCTGTTTCTTTCCTTCCACTGGACCACAGTAATCAGTCTTCCCCTGACAGCTGGTAAGAGGAGATTCATGCTATGTGTCCAGAGCTTCTTGCATGCTGATCACCAGTGAGCCGTAACAAGGATGACAAGAGTCAGGAGCTCCAGCCCTTTCTTACCACCTGGGTCAAACAAAGCATGCTGCCTCTGCTGTCAACTGAGCCAAATACCTGAAACAAATGTTTTTTAAAGGCTGCAAGTTGTACAGGTCTACAATAAATCACCTTTAACTTCTTAGCTGCTTTAGGTAGACAGTAATATCTAAGTCTTGTATTTTCTTGGTCATTATGGCTCCAAAGGCACCTCATCCCTTCAGCAAGTAATAAATGTTCTTTAGGACCTACTGCTTGAAAACATCTATTTTTCACTCTCCGCCTTCTCTCATGTGCAAAAGTAGTTACATCTGTATTTTCTCCTCAAATGCAGGGTCCTATGGATTAAAGTCCTAGCATGTCCTTTAGATGTTCACTCCGGAACAAACAGCCTTTAGTACAAGCTCAGCACAGCCAAAAATGCCCTTAGTCTCCCCCCAAAATCAGCTTCACCTCCTCCTTTCTATTCACTGTCATCATTATTGGCAGACCTATAATTCTCCTTCTATGTCAATCCACCTCCCTGCACCAAAGCCACTTCTGTTTCTCAGTCACATAAGACAGAATACATTTCCATCATACTGCAAACTGAATTAACAACTGCTGCTACTCTACTGGAAAGGAGGGGCAGATACCATTTCTTTTCTCAGCTCAAGCTCTTTCTGGGCACACACTTCCACTGCTCACCCTCATGTGACAAGCTGAGTTAAAAAAAAAAAAAAAGAAAGAAAAAAAGAAGACAGCAAGAAGCTGTTAATTTAGCTCAAAGATTTATGGTATTGTAAATTACCTCCTCAATCTTCATCATCCTAACATGCTTTTCCCAGATACTACTCACATTTTCACTCTATCTGCATCTCATTAATGCTATGAATACAGACAGGAGAAATACTGAGGGCTGATGCAGCAGAGTTCACGAGCCAGGAACCTTGTCTGTGCAGGTCATTGTTACCCACAAGAAATATAGAAACTGGAGCCCCAAAATCTTAATGATCATCTGCTGAGTTGCCAGCCTTCAAGTATTAAATATAATATTGTCAACACAAGCACCACTGCTATTTGTTCCTGTTTAAGTTTGGATGGTGCTCTCATTAGTGCTATCTGCAAAGTAGAGTCCTCTTTCAAATCCACAAAAAACCCAAAATTGCAAAATCTTTCTATAATAATTGTTGTGAATTTTGCATTCTTCATGGAGATTTTCACCTCCGCACTCTTAAAAAATAAGACCAGAGATTATCTCCCGAGCAAATAAACATATATGTAAGTTACTAGCAAGTTGAAAACTAGAAAGGCATTTCATCATATATACTTTATAACATACACTCAAAGTCGCACAAAGAACAACAGCACAAACTCTCATTAAGCAAAGCCACAAACAGACAATACGAATACTGGTGAAAAAAACAAGTCACACATTTTCAAACATCCTATTACAGAATTTTTACTATTAGTATCTTAAGTAGATTTCTCTCTTTAGCACAAGTACAACTTATTATTATTTAAGCGTTTATGCCATTTTCATAAAAAGTTTGAAATACATTTTAATAGCATATTTGTAAGCTAGAAAATATTGAAATCCCTTTCTGAGGAAACTTCTGACTGTTTTAATAAATTTTAAGTGATCACGATTTCTATATTAAACCATTTTATCAAATAAATAAAGCAGTATCCTGATGTAAGTCTGAGTTAACAAGATTTACAAGAATCCAATTTACCAGGGATAATTTGTGTAACAACATAAACAGCTTACATCAACAAGCAGAGTTCTGCTCTACAGCTTTTGAAAATGCAGTCTTGGACTCTATATTTTTGATGTTCATTTTTTAACTGTAATAAAATAGTTTTGTCGATGATTCCTTTTTGTCACACGTAGGTAGGTTGAAGAAAGTAAACCCCCCAAAATAAGATCCATAAAAGTTCAGTAGTTTGCCCATTAATGGTTAATAACTTTTTCAACTACAGAATGCAAACACAGAAAGTGAGCTAAATTAACATTGTTCAATCTGTGTGTCAACTGCTAGACAGTTCTAGATATTTTAGCAGTCCTAACATCTATACGCACTACACTTACAAAAATACCATCTCGGTGAGTTGGCAAGGCCATGCTGCCTCACTAGAGCCTAAAAATACACCATCCCACAAACATAAGCAAAGCTTTACAGCAAAAGTTAAGTCCCCAAAACCATTAAAGTTTTTATCAAAAGGCTACTGAATTATTTTGGTCCAATTCCAAGTCTGACAATTCTGAATAAAATATTTTGCAAAAATCACAGTACAATCATTTAGTATGTTGAAGTCACAGAGAAGCAGGAAGGTTTTGTTGCCTAGCTGATAACGTAGAAGAAAACCAACAATGATCTGAACATACAACATACCAGAAGGCAACATTCACATGCAATACACAGCATTGACAAGTTAGAGGCAGGACTATCTTGGCAGATGTTATGAAAGGACAATTAAAGACTTCAAAAGTTAGAATTAAAGACTGTATGTGGGGAAAAAAGAAAGATTTCCTTCAGAAGGTTTGATCTTGCAAATTCTTGCCAAATTTTTATCACTGTTTGATCACTTCCCACCCTGATTTGAGAAGTAAAGTAATCCATTTGAGCGAGCTGTTGAGTGAAAGTCTAGAAACTGCTTTCTCAAAAATGTAAAATGAAAAGTGAGAAAAATCAGTAAAAGTTTTCAAGATCAACTCAATGTGGAGCTGCTCAAGGACACTTTCACAAGGAGTTCCTGAGTTATGATGCTGAGAAGCTCCATAATGGGAAAGCTTTCCTTTGTATAGTTGAGCTTAGAGCTCCCATGAGAAGTTGTACTGTTGGCTTTCTAGAAATATTATTAATGTTAATTATCTAGTCAAAGAGAATGTGAAAGGTTGTCTAGTTAAGCCAACTTTGTACTTTTATTAAATCCTTTCTTGCATGCTGTGGATGCAAAAAGCTAGTTTTTAGGTTTATTTTGATGTCTCTTGAACCTCAACATGTCCAAGTGTTATTACCTTTTGCCCAAGATTGCTCTTGGATTTTGGTATCCTCCAACTTAAAGCCACTGACGTTTGAAGGGTCAATAAATTTATTTCACAGAACAAGTTGTAATTGCAGTGTTATGATCAGGATTGGCTTATTCTGACACTCTAGTTAATTAAAGGCAGAAATAAATTAAATCCATAATAATTAAAATTACTAGTCCACCTCAGGACCAATGCTATATACAGCTGAGTTAACCTTTCAACACTAAAATTCTGAATTGGTTATGTAAACTGGTAAGCATAATAAACAAGCATAATCCCCACCACCAGTTTTTCTAATACATTTCTGTCAAACAACCTTGCTGAAGCTCTCTATGGAAGCCAGTCTGACCTCCACACCTTTAACGGCCAGTCTGTAGCCTAAAAGATAAGCTAGTCTTCAGCCTCAAAATAAAGGACAGAGTATCTTCAAGAATCTTAAAAAGGTTATGTAAAATAAGAAGGTGCAACTTCTTCCTGCAAACGTTATGCAGAACAATGACAGTGTAAACAGACTTTTTCTGAACAATCACTAGACAATGCTGCCACATCAAGCTGTACTCTACATTCATAAAACAGATCTGTACTGGACTCCAAAAAGACAACCCCCATCTCTGGCTCAGATGACACACTAAGTTCCATCTCACAAGAGTGAAAGGAGGAAGGAAGGAAGAAGTCACATTTAAAACCAAGAAGCTAAGTACCAGAAAATAGAATGTTTCTGAAATCCAGACCATAAATTAAAACCCAGTATTTATACAGAGGAGCACTTAAAATCATGAAATACATACTACTTACAACTTCGCAATGACATATTACATGGTTCACCCTTGGTTCCAAATAGGAACCCAGTGGCCAAAACAGATATTAAATTTTTACCTCCACTCCCTCATATTAAGACTCAAGTTCTCATCTACTTTTAATCATATTTGTAATACTTGTAATTAGGATCTTACTTCAAACACAAGCAGAAGACACAAATTAAGCTTGTTCCAGTAGATTTTCCAAGTGATGGGCGCTGAGCATGCATTTCCCTGGACTGCTGCTGGCCGGCCAAAGAATCCAGCACGCACAGTGCCGTGTTTCCCCACTAACACCAAAGGGCTGGTTGCTCCAAAGACTGCCTCTTGTAGGTTTCACTTCATTCCAACTCTTTTACTTTTAACCACAAGCTCTATACAAAACTGGCTTTGCCACACAGGCTCTTGTACTCAGGCCGCAGGAAACATAACTTAGGTAATGGTAGACAAATAGCATCCAACAACATTCAATGGCAAAAGCAAAGTATCCATGTCACAGCTCCCCTTTATATACATTTAATCAGTTCTTTGTAGGCTGTAACATACACTTTTCTGTTTCGATTCTCTTTTATCCTGTGCCTAGCATGCTTTTGAATTGTTTATTTACATTACCCATCTCCTAATGATGCATTCAGGTGCCAGCTACTAAAATTATCTCCATTTAGTTCATAGTAAATGCCTTTAAATGTTATATCTAAACATTTCCTATATTTCTGCATATTTTCATCATATAATACTACAGGTATATTGTAAAGACTTTTGTTAATTGGATGTATTACAACAGTCAGCCTCAAGTACTCCATCACTTTAAGCTCTGTTCTACTTCATACTTTTCAGGCTTGCACAGCATATCTTTTTCCTTATGTAATAAACTCACATTTTCACCAGCACTGTAATTTCGCTGTAGGAATAACTACCACAGAATAACCACCCAACTTCTAAATGTGGGTCAGTCACCTCTATAAAAATCAAATCTGCACCTCCCAAGTTGCAGATAGACTAGAAGTTAGTAATTAAAGGTTGCTGAAGCCTAGCCCACATCATACCTTTTCACTGCTGAAACTGACTACAAGCCAAATTCATTGGTTCATGAAACTACAGTCTTATTTCTAGTAGTGCTCCTAGAAGACTAAGTCAGTGATGACTGGCACAGATACCTTTAACGAGCTTAAAAATCACTTATATAAGCCAGAAATAATCAGAGGGGAAAAAAAAAATAATCAGAAGAGAAGACTCTGCAAGGAGTTTGACATAGCACCATCAAGTCTGAGTGCCTTTCAAGCCTGTTTTAACAACTTTCCTGTGAGTGAAAGCCCTTAAAAAAGCACAAGTTTGCCGCTATAAATTAGCGGGAATAACAACATTAAAAGGAAGACTTTATGACAATATTCAAATACATTTACATAACTTCAACATTTGTCTAATAAGGAATACAACACTGTACATCGAGACAATAACCAAAGATTTCTTTAAACATAATCAAAATTACAAACAAGTTATATACATATATTACACAGAAAATAATTCCAGACTAAGCATAACGCAGGCAAGAGAACATCAAGTGCTGCTGCAGTTGAGATAACAGCAGCTTTTAGAAAATATATTAGAGCTACCTGTGAGTAGCACTGAAAATATTAACAGGAAAATGATTCAGTTACCTGAGAAACTGCCTTTATAGGCAGGACTCTGACAGACTAGTATCATTACTTTGACAAAGCAAAGTATGGGAGTAGGGGAGGCTGGTACCAAAAAAAAAAAAAGAAAAAAAAATCTCAGGAACACTACTCATGGCAAGAATTAAAGGAAGCATGGATGACTAGCATGGCTGCCAAGAGTAAAAGGAGAGAGAATATTAATGAAAAATGCCTGAAGCTTTCCCTAAGGACTCCACACACCATAACAAACATCTAATGATATCGTAGGCAATAGGACAACACAAGCAGTTTCAAATGCAAATAAACACAAGGAGAGCAACTATGGCTTGTTTTTTGTTTTTTAAAGAGACTATCGACATGTCAGGTCTACTGACAAGTTTCATTTTGCATCCAATCAGTTCACATGGATCCACTGAGAGTTTGTTTACAAGAGGATTAGCAAGGCAGAGGGACTGTTTGAAAGCTGGCAAAAAGTAGTGCTGAATCTTTTTTTTTCCCCCCCTTTCCTAAAGAGAAGGATCTTTCAACAGAAGTAATTGTTAAAAGATTTTACACAAAGGTTCCAGGCTTAGGTGGTGTATTATAACACTTCTCTGTAAAGGCCCAACGTAAATACCTGAGACATTAATGTGACCATCAGTACAGGATTACACACACATAATGTTTTACCATCAGGTGGACTGTTCTCCCACAAATCATAGCATGCCTTAATAAACCAGTGCGCCATGTAATACATTTTTTTCTATTTCAGATTAACACATAAGTATACAAAGAATTACATACAGTATTTCAATATGCTTTCTTCCTTACCTTTTTATTGTGAAAGACCACATTTTTGAACCAACATTGGAACAGATAATTAATGTCAGCATTTAAGTTCTTTAAAACCTGTGTAAAAAATAGCTTTTTCTTACCATGGCTGTGGGCAGTTCCTGGACTGAGAGATGGTTGGAGCAAGTCTTTGGTTGGAGTAAAATAGGCTTCCTTCCCCTGGCGCTGGCTCATTTTTCCTGGAGTTAAAAGCTGTGATTCATCACTGTTTGTTACCGCTGCTGAAATACAAAATGGATGCTCATTCAACGATGTTATGTGCTTGTGCATAGATTTCTTTTAATAACTTCGCTGCTATTTATGAAACTGGTATTCAAATGCTCTCTTGCAAAATTTTGATTCTAGTAAATGAGGTTTTCAAACCAGAGATTTGCTTTGGAGGGGACAGCAGAAAGGATCAAGCTGTGCCACCATCCCAGAAAGCTAAGATGAACATGTGTACGTACATCACAAGAAACGAGTCTTATTAATAAAGATCACGTATAGACTCTGTCAAGGGAAAGGTTTAAAACAGAAGAGCTACTCTTCTTGAATCTTATCAGTCTTAAAGACTTATTTGATGTCTTCTAGCTATTTGTAAGATCACCTGGCCAGCCATCCTGTTTATGGTGTTTGTACATTTCCTTAAGCTGCACAAAATAAAACTGTACCTTTTTCGATAGTGGAAGAATGGCTGACTCAGCAACACCTGTCCTGTGGAAATAGATATACTGACAAAAAGAGATCAGAAGGGGAAACAAAAGTTGCTTACTAAAGAAAAGCCTGCCTAAAAGATTGGAACTTGCAACACAGCTCATTTTAAGAGTTTCCAAGCTTTCCTCAAACAGTTTTAAAAGTTCAGCAGAAGATCTAGTATAAACAAATAAGCTCCATTTTCTGGATGGAATCTGCAAAGTATAGAGGCCCTCCTCATAGCTTTATTTCTACTATTATTACAGTAATGAAAACATTTTTTCAGCAAAGCCTAGCATAAACACAAGGCAGCATGAGGTATGCAAGGATGCCAGGATACCCACCTGTACTATTTTTCTACATCAGATAAAACATCCAAAGCTCTGCTTCCGAAAAACTATACCCTATGCAGATTGGTCCTCAGGAAAAATATGTGAGGAGCTGGACAAGGGAGGTAAAGAGCTCATTTTTACCAGTTCAGAGTTCAAGTCTGTCAGTGCCAGAAGGCAAATACTTCAAAGTAGTGACCGACTTTGCCCTTCCTGAAGTACCACCAAACTAGCTTTTTATTTTCCTGCAGCTACAAGTAAGGGGAAAGCAGGGGGAGCAGGCGAGTTGCTGAAGTCTTGGGAAGGGACTGCACCACAAAAGGTCTGGTATCTGAACTGAAAAATAAAAGGGGAGCCAGAAAACAGCTGCTTCATAGGCTCGCACAAAAGGGGTCCCTTTGAGGGGAATCAACTATACTCACACATTTTAAAAATGTTTAAGATGAACTGAAGTAGCACCAACTTTCAATCAAATAGCCGAAAGCTGCTCTTGAAGAGCCACTGGCCATTCAGCTCCATAGGAACAGGATTTCACAGCCCCTCTTGCGGGTACCCCCGGCCAGCCCCCCGCCATGGGCAGCGCTCTGGCCCCGTGGGTGGGTGCCTCGCTGGCAGTGCTGCCAGCCATGTCAGAGACCTGCTCTGCAGCAGGAATTGCACTAAGAACCCTTCCTCAAGTGACCTGGGCAGAAGGCTCGTTTCTGAATGGGCAGCATGCAGCATCACTACTTTTTTTTTAAGCTTTAAGCTTTGGAAATTCCAAAGTTCTTTTAAGCTGTCGAGATGTAATAATTTCTTGGGTGGTACTGGCCAGCAATCTGGAGCATAAGCAAGCTCTGCATACATGTTTTACCAAAGCATGAACTGAACTCAGTGATGTTACCTCAGTAACACCCACAGGGTTACAAGCTTCAAGTTTACTACTGAATTCATGGTCCTTCATTAGTCTGCAGACTCAGTTTGGGTCCTGCAAAAAACGCTAGCAGTGTCAGAAAAGCTCTTTTCGTACAAAACGCAGTTTGCGTATCACCTGACATAAAATATCTTGTGGTAAGCACTTTGCATACATGGGGATTCAAGATGAACTTCTTAAATCAAGTGGGCTTTTGAGAAATTCAGTCTATAAAGCTGAAGGATAACCAGCAGGAGAGTTTTAAAATCTCCTTTTTATACAAAGCATTATAAAAGTACTAAACAAATGTGGAAAAAACAAAAATGGAAATTAAGTTAAGAACATAAACATCTATCCACACGGTAGCAGCCACTAGGAAGAAATTGACCCCCTCCTTCAAAATGCCTCAGTCTGATGCTCAAACATATGCTTTGGGATGAGGGGGAAGACAAGGCAAGAGAGAACATACCTGGTGCTTTGAGCAGGAGATAGTGAATAAGATTACTAACAGGCTTTCATTTTTTTTTCTCTAAAAGACTGACTAATGACCTGATTTTTAGAGGTGCCTGTATAATCACAACTGTAAAATCAGCAGGACCTTCAGGCCATTAACGAGCTCTGTAAGGATATGCCTTAAGCATCTTATGGCAGGAGCTCTGGAACCTTAAAAGACAGAGATGGAAAGAAAGCAAGCTATTACAATGGAAAGAAAAAAGTACTTGGAAAGGAGAGAGGAAGGGGAAAAGTTATGCTAGTAACAAACCTGAGTTTTCAAGGTGCCATTAAATCAAACACCTACCACTCAGAAGCAGATCTTTTTAAAAGAGTAGATTTTATTAATACACATTAATAGGTAACTCCACAATTTGTAGAGGCTCCTTGGCTGCTGTTTATAGCTTCTGACGGATTGATGTTATAAACACTACAGTACATACGTAAGTCATCCATTTACTGATAAAGTTTGATGGTCCTACAGCTAATTTTGAACTCATCTGAAGCATGGAATGATTTTATCCTGGAATTTCATTACATTCTCAGAATAAAACCAATAGTGATACTGAAACAGAGCAACAGTAATTTACTCTAGTGACCTTGCTCATTTGTGAAATAAAAGTTAGCATGAATGAATAAATGATGTTCCTAGTCAAACATGTTTTCTTATTTGTCCAAAATACCAAAATGAAACTTACAGTTTTGGACTCGTGTCCCCACATACTTGAAAAACCACACTCGGTTTTCTTCAAAGCACTCACACTTTGTAGTGAGTTTTGGTGAGGACAACCCAAATACGATTTTATTTATTTATTTATTTATTTAGATGTTCCTGGGGAATGCCTCACCTATGGAAATGATCAGAGGGCTGGAACACCTCTCCTGTGAAAAAAGGTGAGAGAGTTGGGGTTGTTCAGCCTGGAAGAAAGATGGCTCAGGGGAGACCTTATTGCAGCCTTTCAATATATAGAAGAGGCTTATAAGAAAGATGGAGAAAGACTTTTTACCAAGGCCTGTAGTGACAGGACAAGGGGCAACAGTTTTAAACTGAAAGGAGATAGAGTTAGATTGGACACATGAAAGAAATTTTTTACAATGAGGGTAGTGAGATACTGGAACAGGTTGCCCAGAGAAGTGGATGCCCCATCCCTGGAAATGTTCAAGGTCAGGCTGGACGGGGCTTTGAGCACCTGGTCTAGTGTAAGATGTCCCTCCCCACAGCAGGGGGTTTGGACTAGATGATCTTTAAAGGTCCCTCCCAACCCAAACAATTATATGATTTTAATTCTTCTTAGGTTTCACATGCCATCTCCGCAACTTGAAAGATGGATTTGGTAGTCATATGCTCAAAGTGTCTGACAAGAAATAGATTAGCATTGCCGACCATTCCTTCCACTCAAAGGCCGTAAAGTGGTGATTTATTTTCAGACTTTCACTCAGACTTCAGAGCACTCATCCAAGAGAAAGGTGTCCATTCACCCCCTCCTTTACCTGAGCGAGTTTAAACCCATACCATCTATCTCCTTGAAGACAGAGGGTTATTGAAGAGAAGAAATATCCCTTAGTAAATATCAAAGCCTCCTTGTGACTCTTTGGAGGGCACATTTCTATACCAAGAGAACTATCAGAGTTGATAATACTTTGTTCAGTTTCCTCACACTGGCCATCAAATTACTAATACACAGTTTGTCAGTAAGATTCATGCATCAGAAGAAACACAAATTGGGGTCTTTACAGCCAATTTATTTCACCAGATAAAGCTATGAAAAAAAAATAGTATCTGAAGTGGCAGATTCCCAGTTCTTCTGTTTCTATAATGAGCATGTGAAAGTGCCCACACTCTTGAAAACAGCACAAGGACATCAGATACAGGAAAAGGTTTATTACAAGTCAATTCTAAATTATTTTTGCATGTCTATAATAAGCAATATCAGCTAAGGCGATGGCTTCTGCACAGATTTCTCAACAAAAAGAAAGAGTTTGTGCCTGCATCTTTCCCTTCCCTACATACACAAACTCTTATTCCCAGGCAAAATTATTCTGCCGATCATACTAACACCCATGAATCAATGGCACTAACAAGTCTTTGGCTGCGTGCACACAAACATACATACACACAGAGAAGTTTTCCCTAACACCACACAAGATCCAATCCTTATTTGAGTATTACAGTACATACACCTGTTCATTTCTGAAGATGTAAATTTATTGAAATTTAGTGAACCATATAGTACTATAAACAGACAAGCTCGAACATAAAACTGTTTCTGAACTATTATTTCCATGTCTTTATTGTTGATACTACAATAACATTTGAAGGTTTCATTTC
>VZSZ01008814.1:655511-692794 GCA_013398815.1 Ibidorhyncha struthersii
TTACAATACAGAAGAAAACCTAGTATCTAGTATTTAGCCCAACAGCCTATATGCAAAGATATATGCTTTTATGAACATATGTGCAAACATACTGTAGGAGAGGGGAGAGTCACTTACTTGATGGTCCATGAGAGTCTCTGTTATCACCATGATGCTGTGTACACATACAATTGAAGAACGAAGAACAGCAAACAAAAAATATCCAGGCCAGGAAGAAGCAAGTGCACAAAAGCAGCAGCAGCGGGAAAGAAGAAGGACAATGAAAACAGTGTTAGTTCATAACTAAAATACAACATGCACCTCAATACCAAAGGCAAGACCTCAAGAGACTTAGCAGTCGTGAAAAGTTGAAGCAACAAAATTGACAAATATGCTTACAGAGAAGCCATTATTAGAAGCCATCATAGTATATGGTTAGTAAACAGCAACTGCCCCAACTGCTAATTCAGAGTGGAACCTCTCCATCAGCAATTCAGTGCTCATATGACTTGATACACTACACATTTTAAGAAATTTTTAGCTGGAATATTTTCAGAAGACAATCTCTGAAGAAAGCTGAAACAATGCAAGATTTGTTTCCAAAACTGCTCCACTTTCAGACAAGTGTTTTGGAAAGATAAAAACTTTTAAGCGATCAGTAATGTGCAAGCACCCAGTAATGCCAGATCTAAGCCTAACTGCTTTTGCACACAAACATGAACTTAGAAGACACAGATTCAGTTCATCTACAAACACAGGTGACATTTTAAGTCGCTTAGGATGCAAGACAAGCGGTGCAGCTTTAAATTTAAGAGGACATTTTATATCAAAGTATTTCCAAAGAATCGAGTTGTATAGAAGTATCTCTGTCCCACTGAATGCATCAAATATAGACACTACAGGAGAGTAATTACATACTAATAGTCTGTACTCCTTTCTGACATGTGATCTGGAATCTTTTATAAATCATTGCTACTCAAGGCCACAATTGGGGCTAAGATCCCACTGTGCTCAGCCATGTACAGATGTAAGGTAAATTCCACCTATGTCTGAAAGGATTTATTACCTTTGAAACACATGAATAACAGAGGAGGAGGAGGAGAAAACAAGCAAACTGATCAGCATGGACATTTCCTCCTAAAAATAAAATAAATCCAAACATGCTGTACTTTCTATATCCCAAACAAAAAAACTCTGCTCCATAAAGGAGTGAAATCCTTGCCCTGATTTAAAGAGGATCCAATCTTGCCTCTCTGTTATCAGGACTAAACAGCAGGAAACGTAAAAAAGAAAAATAAAAATCTTAGCAAGCAGGAGTCTTGTCCTACACTCCTGATCTCAAAACACAGATTTTTATCCCTCACAGCTGCCTAGAGGCATTAAATTGAAACTGCAACATGTAACTGTAAAGTACTGCAGTGAGAATACTACAATTGCAGAACACATCATTGGAAAGGTGAGGGAACCCTTCTTCTATAATTTTGCACTTTCTGGAAAAGGACTTGATTAAACAAGAGAAGCTGAAATAAATTATAAGTGCACTTGGTAAACAACCTCATATCCTTGTGACAGACTAAATTTAGGTCAAAGAGTGAAACACTGCTAAGGGAACCTCTGAGCTTACCAGACAGGTTTAGGTACTAGTACATGAAATGCATTCAAGAATTCAATGGTTTTCAAGGCAAAGCATTTCATTTTAATGTACAGGTAACATACTGCAGACTAGCCAACAATTTATATTCGGACTAGAACTATATTACCCTATGCCGGTTTTAGATTCAAGACAATAGTGTTTAACAAGAGAGCAAAATAAAGGAGTCTGCAGTAACTGTACAGAGATCCAGCAACCAGCAGAAGGACTGGGAACACTACTATTCAGCACTGGTCTGCTTTATTTCACACTAAAAGTTGGAAAGCAAGAGAAGAGAACTGGAAAAATAAATTGTTAACAGACACATAGGATCAGAAGTTTCTGAGACTCAGACGGCATGTTCACTCGCAGTGCATACTTACAGGTTGAAGAAATAGAGTGAAAAAGCACCGCAGCAGGTCCTGTCTCACTGCCTGCCTCTCAAGCAGCCGTGACCAAGATACAACATGACACCACGGAGCAGGGCAACCCGTCACCCGAGACGATGCAGGGGCTTTTTATGTAAATATTTTAGCATTGCATGGTTAATCCTGTGAACTGGTACAAACAGCTCCTACGCCAGAGGCTGAAACACAAGACAGTCTAACTCTGTCCCTGATCTCCTCCAACAGACATTCTGTTTACACACCAAACCGCCTCCGTTGCTGGTCAACCCTGTCTCTTCATTAGAACTACTTTGGCCTGTGTATTTACCTAAAACCTGCAGAATATGTATTTCTAAATATTGAGGCAACATGTTAAGATACTGAAATTAGACTATTTCGGCCAAAAAGACCTCTTCATTTTCCCATAGCCTATTGCACCTCTATCATCTGCAATTCATATCACTGCAGATGGGGGATCCAAACCCCTAAGGGAAAGAAACGTGACAGTTTTATCACTTCAATGTTTTCTCTGAAAAGAATGCCCTCAGGGCATTCCTGTCCATCACCTCCCACAATTTTTATTCTAAATATACAAAATTAAGAGAAACATACTCAGAGACACAGCCTATCCTTATTTTCACGTTTATTTAATTGAAGACTTTGATTACAGATTACAGAACAAGTCCTTTGACAAGGGAGGTTCTCAACACTATGTGATTGACTCAGCTTCTGCTGAGGCACTTTTAGTTAAAAATGTTGCTACCAAAACATACAAAACCTATCCCTCCTCCCAGTAAAATTTTAGATTAAGACTAAGGAATAAAACCAGCAATATAAACCATCACATAAATCAGCAGCCACAATTCTGTTTTCATACAAAAGCAACTCTGTGCTTCAGAAAAGTACTATTTTCAGACATTCATTTCTCAGAAATAAAGCTTATAACAACTGCTACTAAACCTAAAATTCTATCTGCCAACTTGTCCTACAAAACAAAATCCTTTTCCTGTTGAAGATTAGGGTAAAAGCAAAAACATATGTCATGTTAGCATGTCTGAATCTCACACTACAAACAATAAGCTTTTTAAAAATACTTACTAGTATTTAGATTTATATCTAAACCTACAGTTAAATTCTTAATATAGTTTAAATGCACGTTTTAAAGCCAAGTTAGAGTTTTCACCCTGCTGAAGACAGACTTTTCCTGAAGGCAGACTCTAATACCTGTAAATCACTAAGATTAATCATGTTACAGTTAAATTCAGGACTACTAACCCAATCTGCAAAGCTGATCAGTAAAAAGGACTTCTATTCTATGCTTCAAGGAAAAAAAAGTACTTTTATGTCTGCTGATGTATTCAAATAGCAAGGACTGACTGTACAAGTTTTATCAAAGGCAACGTAGTTATGAAATACATGTTTTGGTAAAAAATTAGAGCCAACTAAAAAAGTTTCTAAAAAAAATAATTTAGAAAAAGAATGGTTTACACCAAACATTCCCATGTAATGTTCTGTTCTGGGCCATTGAGGCTTGTTTAAATTAAATTATTATTTTATTGAAAAATAGGCAAAACCAGTTCTCAAATAAGAACTCAAACCAAAGTGTCTAGTACTTTGCATTGATTTAATGGTGCCAGACTACAAAAGTAGTTTGCTGAGCTTTCAAAACATTTGTGTTTAGATACAGTAAATATCAACTTAATTATTAGACAGAAAATAATTTCATGTAAGACTTTTCTCCCTAGACTGATTCTGGAAAGAAAACCCCACAATATTAAGTTCTGTGATCTCCTCTGTTTTTCTTTTTCACGTAAGCCAAAAACCACACTAGAAAGCTGATACCTCGAAAATGGGCTTTTTCAGGTACCTCCTAGAAACCTCCCAAAAGACTTAAACCATGTAGCAAAATGTTGATCAGTATTCTTCATGCATATTTGAAACTCTTGTATTTAATGAATTTTAATCAGACAAATGGAACAAAAAAAAAAAACAAACCCCAAACCCAAACAAACCCAGATTGTAGCTAAAACTCTGGAATACAGAAAAATCTGAAACACAACCCTTCAAAAAATTTAAAGTTCTGGGAATTGTCAGGATTTGCATACACTCAAGGTCTTCAAAATTACTGGGTCCAATCTCTCTTAAAATATATGTTGTATTTTTTTAATATTTAGTTTTCAATTTTTTACTATGGGGTACACCAGACCAAATATATTAGACTCCCAGATAATCTTTCAAAAATGTTTTTAATAGCTGTGGTGCAACACACAAAACTTCACACCGTAACTGCAATTAAGATAGATAATTAATCCACTAAATGATATTTTGGTAAAAAATGCTTAGAGTACCCAATCACAGTTACTTATATAGTTAAAAAAAATTATTCTGAGACAACACTTCAGGTGCCTAAGCACATAGGATAAAAGGCAAATCTATCCTAACACTTCATGTTCTTCTGAAGCAGACTTGGTAAATTATACAGAGCCTCATTTCATGATACCTTCTTGAAATCATGCTATTGTGAAGGCATGTCACAAAAAGAAAACTACCACGTTTCAAGTGACTTTAAAGCCTTTTGTAAACTCATACTTTTTTTTTTTTTTCATTTTAGGAAACAAGGAGCACCACAACTCAACCGACAGGATTTTTTCTTTTTTAATATCCTATTGCACAGCTGACAGATGATACTCATAGCAAGTTGTGCCCAGGATATAGATGTATTGGCCCTGCAACAAATCAGTGAACTTGCCTATTACAGGAAAAAACCCAAGGATTTTCTTAGTGCACTGCAAGATACCTTGTCTCCAAATTCATCACTTAAGGTAAAAACAGTAATAAAACACTTGGATCAAATTAATAGCTCTATGTAGCAGCTGAACTATCACAAATAAAGTTTGTCACTAATGAGGCGTTAAACTTGAGCTTCACCTGAGTTAGAGAAAAGATATCCTATTTTGCCTCTGGGAGGCAGTGCTTTGTATCAGAAAGCAGCTTCAGAAACTAAAAACCATTTCCTGCTTCAGCTATTCGAGTGCTTCCACACAACACAAAAAATTAAATGCAAAAAATTAAGTGGGAAAATTAAATTCTTAAATAATTTCAACATTATGATGATAATTAAGTGTTATAGTACCCACTAGCTTTTCCTGTTTTTAAATTGTGCTTAGAAAAAAAGAGCTGGTATTTTCACTACTTCAGAAACTACTACAGAAATTTTATAATCAGCACGGATTATCAACTCTTACACTTGAAATTACTCTGATAATATATAATTATCATTCCTTTTGCCTTTTCTGATCCTCATTCTACCAAGAAATACATAATTTTTTCTTTTGTCCATAGTCACTAACTCGTAAAGTGCCAATTTAAGACCGAGAGGAGTACCTTTTTCTTTTGGGACTCAGAGACACCAAGGATCAAATCCAAGAACCAATTGTTTCTTGACATCAAACCCTCTTGCCACGAGAACCTAGCAAATGATGGGTGATACTACACAATATTCCAAATACATTCACCAGAAAAGTATCAATTCAAAGCAAACCAGAACAGATTCAAGCTGTTTAATCCTCTCCCTACAAAAGCACCTTCACATTCATCTGATTACATGAAGCCACTTTTAAGTTACTCACTGAATTTTTATCAAGTTCCCCGTCAACCGGAACGGTCTCCATGCTGAAAGGGTGTGTTGTCTGTCTCTCCGTCAGTTAGAGTTCTTCCATCCTGCTACTCGCGATCCTGGAGGGGGAAAGAAAAATATAATCATTCACTTTCGGTGGCTGAAATCTGTTAAAGCTCTCCTCTACGTTTTAAGAGGGTAAATAGCCGCCTATTGTAAATTGTGTATATTACAGTTCCTTGCAAAACATACACATTACCCATAAAAGTCAACTTCTTAGGAATGAAAGGAGAGGATAATTTCAAACAAAACCTACTCACAGAGGCAAGCGTTTACTTTTAACCGAGCCCGCATTAAATAAGGAAGATTTATGCTGGAAGAACACAAGCAGAAAAAAAAAAAAAAAAAAGAAAAAAAAGAAACCCAAAGGTTTTTGCCCTGTATTTCCCCTTGTTTCAGAGTCCGCAGCAGCACAACACTCCCACCCTGCAGGCATGCGCACAAAAGCTGTTTGGGTACATAGAAGCTATCCCAAAGCAGTCAGTTTAGGGCTTCCCAGCATAACTCCAGAAACAGTCACATTTTGCTTTGTGGAACCCAGACACAGAAATCAAATCATTTGCGCAAAGCAGCACCCTCTGTGGCAGAGCGGGCGCTCAGGTGGCCATCACCACACACAGCCAGAAAGAAATGCCTCCTTCTCTAGACATTTCCTATTTACTTTTTTTTTGCTAGAGAATGAAAGCTACAATAAACCTTAGTATTCACACCACACTTGAAAGTCACCGGTGAGACAAGAAAACAGCCTGGAATCAAGAAAAAGTCGGTGGAAAAAACATGCTTGAACCATTCATTCATTTAGTGGGTTTCAGGAGGGAAGCAGATCAAAATAGGATGCCTGCAGAGATGCCCATTGCTCTGCTCTCTCTCTCTCCAAGGCTCCCATCAGCAAAAGATACAAGTGGATGTGACGGCTGTAAGCTGGCCTGTTCCAAACAGTAGAACCAGCATCTCACAGGGAGAAAACCCCACGGTCCCACCCTCCACAAAGCCATGCTCACCGCCCTTCCCTCCCACCAGAGCAAGCATTTGATCAGAGAATTAGCTCAAGGATTATTATTTTTTTTCTTTCTTTTTGTCTTGGGTGGGGTGAAGGGGCAGGAAGCAGCTAAATTACAAAACAGATTGCTAAACCAACACTTGTGCAAGAGCAGGGGTAGCATGGAGATAGTGACTTTTTTTTAAGCTACAGTGTTAGCATACTGTGCTTAGGGTATATATCAAGCTATGGCTTCAGCTCAAACTTTAGCAGAAACAGATTAACTGAGGACAGAGGCTGATTGCAGGGGGAGAGGTGGGACGAGGCATCACAGCCCCTCCAGGGAGCCAGAGGAGCGTCCTGGGTGCAGGAGACGGGAAAGGAGAGGACCAGGAGGACACATAACAAGATCTTGAGATTCAAAGTCTGCCTCAGGAAACACACACTCATGAAAACAAATCTCACCATAAAGAACAACCATTTGTTCAACTGCTTTCAATCGGTTTATTATCACATTTTTTGTTCTCATACTATGTAAAGCATGTTAGAATTAAAAATCTCTTAGGAAGAACATAGAGAATTAATACGCTATAGCAAGTTACCTTAACATATGCCACTAAAACTCAAATGGAAACTTTAATAAAAACTTTAACAAAAAGACTGTGCTAAAGAAATTGCAAAGTTTATAGTTCCCCATGACTCAGTTCAAAGAACTGACGAGGCTCTTACTGAAGTACCTGAGTAATTACCGAGGTGGCACGTAACTGGCAAGCGTAAGCTTAGATGTTTCCATGTAAATTAGAAACGGTAGACATCTGATGGGAGATGACTACAAGTGATTAATTTGCATTAATAAAATGAAATAAGGCATTACCACAGAACGAGGAATTCACCCCAGAAGCTCTGTTTCCCAGGGCAGCAGGCACTGCAACGCGCACCTTCCACACACCAGCACAAGGATGCAGAAATGGATAACGTCTCTCGGAGACTGCTCCTTGTCATCTCTCCCCTACACACCCATTTTAGGTTCTATTATTAGCAGCGAATTCAGCAACACCAGGCTGCATACATATTCAATTTATGGAAACACTAAAATCTCTTAAACAAGATGAAAAATAAGTGGCATTGCAAACAGACGTACACAGTGATATGTAAAGCAGTTAGTGAGCTTTTTTAGTTACACAAACTTGCAGCCACACTCAGTTATCCAAATAAACAGATCTTTCCTGACACAGGAACATTCACCCTAAAACAGCTTTAAACCAATCTCTATTTTAAACAGACGTTTTTTCACTCTTATTTTTTTATTGTCAACACTCCTGGTGTATTCTGCTCCTCTGTTTGTTCATGTGAAAACAGCCACTACATCCTTCTTCATCCCAGTCTCAAGAGTAGCCATTGTCTGGCATGTACCCTGATGTCTAATACTTAGCATTCATGGTCATCCATGGTCCCCAGGAAACTCATAATCCAGCAGGGTCCTGAAGCCTGCACAGAAATTATCTGGGACAGGGAGGGAGAAAATTCTGCCTGCTCATGTTTGAACAGACATGCAGAGTAAAGCAGGTGCAGAAATGGTTAAGAACTACCTTCCCCCACATTGTTTAGCTTACGAGCAGACATCCAGTTTGGCTTATTTTTCTTGGCAAAGTAAAGGTTGAAAGTGAACAATATTGCTTCTGCAATATGCCAAAATAAATAACAAAGAGGGAAAAGGGATCTGTCAGCAAAAGGATATTGCCAAAAAGTCAAGTAAGTATAAACTTGGAGAACAGATTTATTTTGAAAATTACAGAATGCTTTCAACCATCCGAGTCCCAAGGCTTTGAAACAACCTTCCAATCAATGTAGAGAAGGGGAATTGATTTGTAAATGCAACCAGACTATTACAAGGGGTGCTTCCATGAGTAAACGACCTCTTTTCTACTTCAGCTAGATTAGATTTGAAGACACAACCCCAAATTTACATCATAATCTTTTTAGGTTTTGGGGGACACTTATGACGCACATTTGCTGCTCTCTTCACATTCACAAGTGTTTGCAATTTGGTTGGCTGCCTGGTTGGTTAGTTTGGGACTTTAATTAACAGATGTTCCTACTTCATAATGACAATTCTTAAAAGTTTAAATGTTCAGAACGGCACACATCATAGAAACTGATATTATTTGATAAGAATTATATGATGGCACCCCAGCTAATCACCTATGTTTCTTTTATAGACAATGGATACAAGCAGGCACTTAGAAAGGTATTGCTCATTTTAAAGCAGCTGTACCAATCGGACAAATCGTGCCATAAAATAAGCGATTTCTCTCCAACTGTGAAGAGGATCTAGGGCTATTCACTCAGAAGCATATATTTAAAGCAGAAGCAAAATGCATCCCGCTTATCACATGATTGACAACTTGTCTTGTAACATCTGTATTTCATCTGAATTTATTTTAACAGATTGCTTCAGACATTAGTAGTTTTTGTAACAATCTGGTTTTCAGTCAGCTGCACCTTAAGAATAGGAAAATTCTGCTTGGGGCTCTGATGGAAGCAAAGAACAGCATGCATTAATGAAAGCTACTACTCTGTGCAAACAGGATTTTATGTAACGACCTATACATATGTATAGTCAAATGTCTTAGGTGACTTCCTACCTCTTCCTAACTCCGACCCTTTTAAAAAAAGATCTCTCAAAAGCCATAAGGGTCCTGCACTTGGGTCACAACAACCCCATGCAACACTACAGGCTTGGGGAAGAGTTGCTGGAAAGCTGCCCAGCAGAAAAGGACCTGAGGGTGTTGACTGACAGCTGGCTGAATGTGAACCAGCAGTGTGCCCAGGTGGCCAAGAAGGCTGACAGCATCTTGGCTTGTATCAGGAATACCGTGGCCAGTAGGACTAGTGAAGTGATCTCCCCCCCTGTACTCAGCACTGCTGAGGCTGCACCTCGAGTACTGTCTTCAGATTTGGGCTGCTCACTACAAGAAAGACATTGAAGTTCTGGAGCACATCCAAAAAAGAGCAATGAAGCTGATGAGGGGTCTAGTGCACAAGTCTTATGAGGAGCAGCTGAGGGAACTGGGGTTGCTTAGCCTGGAGAAAAGGAAGCTGAGGGGAGACCTTATCGCTCTCTACAAATACCTGAAAGGAGGCTGTAGTGAGGTGGGGGTCGGTCTCTTCTCCCAAGTAACAAGTGACAGGACAAGAGGAAATGGCTTCAAGTTGCACCAGGGGATGTTTAGATATTAGGAAAAATTTCTTCGCCAAAAGGGTTGTCAAGCATTGGAACAGGCTGCTCAGGGAAGTGGTTGAGTCACCATCCCTGGAGGTATTTAAAAGATGGGTAGATGTGGTATTTAAGGACATGATTTAGTGGTGGACTTGGCAGTGTTAGGTTTACAGTTGGACTTGATCTTAAAGGCCTCTTCCAACCTAGATGAGTCTATAATGTTACATTCTCTGAGGTATAGTTGCACAGATTACAGAGCAAAAGCAGCAGAAGCCAGAGGCCCTGGCTGTGTCAGAAGTTTCTGTTGTAGCACACCTTTATTCACACCTTTACAGACAAGAGGATTTGGTGGTGTTCTGTATTGACTTATAAACTGGTTAACATATGGAATGTATATCAGTGTTTATTGTATAGATATGTTCAATTAACTGAATAAAGGGGTTATTCGGAAAGAAAAGCCCCTTTTTCCTCCAGCATAAGAAAGGCTCCTCAGCAAATATGTAGTTTGTTCCAGGCATATTAGAGAGTTTAAACCTGACTCCATGGGAGTAATACCTTATTGGAGGTATGTTTCTAACATTAAAAAGGTAATTCAATTCACAAAAGGATTCTTCTTCCCCTTCTCCCACAAAAGATTAATTTCCATTCAAACACTTCGCTAAATTTGGAGAATTTCATCAAGAGTCTTTGCCTGATCTCATCGCTGAGATGCTTGCTCTGCTACCTCCTGTATCCTCACTGCCCCCCACAAGTTCCCGAATTTCAGCCAAGGTACAGCCACAAAGTGAAAGTGGTAGAGATGACTCCTGAATCTACCATGTCTTCTTTTTAATCGATGGACCAAGTTACTTGAACACCTGCATACTGTATTATATAGGCAGGTTTTAACTTTCTCCCTAAGTACTATCACTTACAGATACCAGATATGGCATTTGCCCTGTGCTACTGTTTTGTGATCTTTTATAGGATCAGAGTACTGCCTTACACTCCAGCATCATACCTCATAAGCAAGATACAGCCAGCTGTGACCCGCTAACGGACTGCATGAAACGGCTACTGCATGCTGATCTGGCCTTTCTAAAGGGAAAGCGTTCTCCAGGGTTCTGACCTCCAAAACTGACCTGCTAAGCTCTCCTGGATGCCTGCCTTCTTTCTTTAAGGCCTAAAATAAGTTAATGCACTTTAATGGACCAAGATGAGTATCAGATAAGAGTATATTGCAAATTTCTTTCAGATGACACAGGTGCAATACATTGACTTCAAAGATCAATGTGGCAACAAGTATGGACAGGGCACACTAGGAGAAAGGAAACCGAGTTGTTTACATTGGTGTCAAGAAGGGTGTAAAAAAAAAAAAAAGACACAACAGTACCACAGAAATGCTGTTCCACAGGGAATCGCAGAATGGGTGAGGTAGTAAGCGACCTCTGGAGGTCATATTGCCCAAATCCCTTTTGCAGGAGGGCATCTAGGCAGCTTTTGAGTATATCCGAGGATGGAGACTCTGCAAACTCCCTGGGCAACCTGTGCCACTGCTTAGTCAACCTTACACCAAAAAAATGTTTCCTGATGTTCAGAGGGAACCTCCCGTGTTCTGGTTTGTACCCATTGCCTCTTGTCCTGTCACTGGGCACCAACAGAAAAAGCCTGGCTCTGTCCTCTTCATACCCTCCTTTCAGGTATTTATACACATGAATGAGATCTCCCTGAGCCACCTTCTTCTCCGGGCTGAACAGCCCCAGCTTTCTCAGCCCTTCCTCATCTAAGAGGTGATCCATCCCTTTAATCATCTTCATGGCCTTTCACTGGACTCTTTCCACTATGTCCACGTTTCTCTTATACTGGGAAGCCCAGAACCAGACCCAGCACTCAAGGTTTGGCCTCGCCAGTGCTGAGTAGAAGGGAAGGATCACTACCCTTGACCTGCCGGCATGCTTTGTCTAATGAATCCAAGGATATCATTCACCTTCTTAGTGGCAAGAGCACATTGCTGGCTCATGTTAAACTTGCTGTCTGGCCAGGATCACTAGGTAAGCAGTTCTCAGGTGTGGTTATCAGTGCATTCAGTTCAGTAAAGTCCATAAGGAAGTTTAAGGTAATACTCTTGAGAAAGGTATCTAAGTGCTAAAGAAAAAATAAAAAATAAAAAAGGAACAGCAAATTTCACAAAAATTAAGAGCTAACAGGGATAGGATCAGTTTTTAAGAGATTAAAGGAAATCTAAAGCCTAAATCTAACTAGGGTGATCAAACCAAGGCTCTCAAATAATCTAAGTGTCATTCAGCAATGATATGACAAGTGAAGGCACTTTCACTTTGTTCTAGGCAGCAGTGGAGCAGCAAAGGCACAGAAGGTAATCAAGGTACATGCCTTACTCCAAATGCTCTTTGAATCCAGTGCACCAGAGGAAGTACAACCCCCTGCTTGTAGTGTGAGGCCACAGATAGTCTCTCTCAGTTCATAAGTCCAAGTACACTTCATTAATAAGACACAGATCAGTCCAGCTTCTTGCACATGACACAATTTCACTGTGTGCCGAGGACCCAAGTCTTTGTTAAGACCAGTTCCGAGAAAGCAGGAACTGCTGAGTTACTGGTAAAACTGGAGTGGGGCCAGCAGGGTCAAATGATTCAGCAAAAGACCTGGTAAACAAAGAAATCACAAGTTTTCCTCAACTCTCAAACTAAGCATCTTACACACACTAACAAGGACTTGGAAGGACTAGGAAAAGGTTTTATTCTGCTACTTTAGCAGAGAAATTTGAGAGCTGAGTAAATCTCTAGGTTCAATTCCTTCTACTGTGAAGTTGGGCCAAACAAGAGAGTTTGACAAACCAGTAGTAACATAGTAGAAGTCTCAGATGACAAACTGCATGGTTACATTAAGTCTGAATTGCAATGTTTGAATGCTCAAAAGTCTGCTACAGGTATAACCATACCAGACTCAACTGCCTCACATAGATCTCTCAAGTATACTGTGATCACTTAATGCTATCAGCCACCAAATAAACCCTTATGAAACACTTCCTTCCACCTTGAGTTTCATCATCTGCCTTCTTATTTCCTGCGTAAACAGTCCATGGGCAAAGAAAGCTATTTCCTCTGTCTCTATACTGCTGTTTTCAGAAGGGGAAAAAAAGAAAAAACAAACAAACAAACCACCAAAAAAAACAGGAAGGTGGAAGCACAGTTGAAAACATCTCTCATCTAGAAAAAACTTGGGAAGTAGAAGCACAGTCCAGGTACCTCAGCTATCTTTTGAAAGTGGTAGATGACAACAATGCCAAGAAAAGCATAGCAAACTTCTGAATACCCACTGCAACTTTAATAATTACTGCCTTAAACACTGCAAACTTGTCCTACTAAAAATGAAGGAGTACAGAAGAGGTAGTAAAAGTCACCTCCAGGTACTAACACCCAATATCCTCTCAAAAAGCTCAAGTCCCAAGTGTTTGGGAGCCCTTTGGCCACTGAAATGCACTTCAGAGTTCCCCAAACTGTCCCAGTCTTCATGTTGTATACTTTGCAAGACTGCTACCATGATTCAAACAAGTTGTTGGTCTTAATGGTAAAAATGGCTATTTCTTCACCTAAGGGTGAAGAATCTAAGGGTGTCTAGTTACGTGGAGCATTATCCACTTTGTCTCCACAAGCCAGTTTTACCTAGGGCTCAGTCTAACTTTTGAGCATAAGAACAAGAGAGTCGATAAATAATTAATTTTTTTTTTTTGCATTTAAAGCTTGAACCAGAGAGAACTTATGAAGCTTCATAAAATATTCAGAAGATTTTTTTTTTTTTTTGCTTTCTTGTGATGAAGTAGGGAAAGAAGATTTAATCAAACCTTACATAACCAGATCTAGCATTTTAATTTTACATTTCAAGATGCTACAGTACTAACCAGCAAAAATAGCCAAGTGGATGCCAAACCCACCTTACAGAACTTTATTCAAGGTTAAATCAGTCAATGACAGCCTTTGTTTGAAGAAAAAAAATATGCACTCAGATTAAGTGGCTAGACACATTGTAAACTGTTTCCCTTTCCTCCCTGCGACTTAAGGGTACATTCACTATTTGGGGGTTGCATTTTTCCTGCCCAAAGATGGCAAGCTAAAACAGGTTTAAGAAAGCAATGTGACAAATTTAATAATTTAAAGTCAGGGAATCCTGCCTTTCTTCTAACAGCATTAGAAGTTTTCTTTCTGTACAGGTACTACTAATAGCCTCACACACACATCCCCCCATATATCTAGTCAACTCATGTTTATCTAGAGGTTATCTAGAGGTTTGCATTAGAAGCCAATATGCTCCTATTAATATCTCAGAGTTAAAAGAACAAAAAAAGTTGTTCTGCACTGTTATGAGGTGACAGCTGGTACTCCCTGTGTTTTCTTATCTCTTATGTAGGCAGCTGTATGAAGTTGCAGTGTGACATGCTCTTCTAGACACAGCTGAAAGGGCTTAAGAGATTACTAGTCCTCCACACGTGGTCCTTGCCCACTGTGGTCCTTCCCCACTGCAGGTTGCTGCCTTTCTGACCTGCCCACAGGCCTGTCTGTGCAGGTGCTCCCTAACCCTCTTCTGTCAGAGGGACCCCCACTATTGCAAATTATTTTAAATAAGACACTCTCAACATGCAGATCATTTAAACTGAGCTAGGCCATGGGACTTTGCACCTGCCCTTCTGCTTGCAGGTCTGGCACAGCAGCGGTAAAGAACAGCCAAGCGGCACCTCTGAATGCACCTCCGTTCCAACCACAATAGCCTGTGCGAGCGTGGATTATGTCTACAGACTCACCCAACACTAACTGGAAATTACTGCAGGAAGTGAAGGGAATCAAAGCCAAGGCAAAAGGAAAAGCAATGTTGTTGTTGTTGTTAAAGGTTTTTCTGATATGAAAAAGTAAGATAACTCAGCAGAGATGTTTCCACAGACAAGATGGATAGGTGGCAGAACAATTCCTTCCATTTCTGATGCCAAAGTGGAATCAGGTGCTGTCCTGAGACATGAGACAGATCTGGATTTCCTCTGCATGGAACTTTCCAAAACAAAATCCAACCTTGCTTTTCCTAAAAGGAACATTTTTCTCCTTTCCCCTTGACAGACATTACTGTCAAATACAGAGTCAAAGCACTAAAAAGGAAAAAGGCGGCACTATTTCAAGCCTATGAAAAACACTTCAAGCACGTAAGAACTAATTCATTGTGTTGAAAAAGCCTCAATAAGGGAATGCTGAAAGTCTACTTTCAGTGATAAAACCCTCTAAACATTTTGGTTATAATGTGAACATTCACATTTCAGTGACAACTGAAATATTTTAAGTCTCATGTGCAGGTCAAGAATACAATTGACTTTATAAGGAATAAAGTTTTAGAGAGCTATTCTAAGATTTTATATAAAAGACTGCAATTGATTGTACTATTGCAGATCAATGAATTACCAAATCCCAGATGAACTATAAGTGACTAGATGAGTGCTCTTTACATACTGCAAATAAAGTAAAAAGTTAGCTTAAAGTACTGTGAAGTTTCTGAATCTCACCAACTTTGGACACATAGGCACCATCACACAGACAGTTCCTTGCCACATCAAAAGCTACTGCAGTTGAGTGCCTACATGACTTCTCTCTGAGCTGACATAAGCAAACACAAGCAAGATTCCAGGCTGTCACAATTTCAGAATATGCACTTGGTCAGACAGTCATTGTGAAACATGTTGCTTACAAATAGTTTACAAACAATTTGCAGTTTTAATGTGAACACCAAGCAACTATCTCAAGCATTAGAACATGTATTACTTATGTTACAATACCATTTATGTTTAAAGTCTCTTTTGCTGGCGGATGGACAAGAACATTTTTCCAAATCTGAGTCCAAACAACTACACAATCCTCTGCTTAATGAGAGCCTCCCCTGTTTTTCACCTACTGTCTCTCCCTCATCTTTGCAGGAGTTAGACACCTGGAGGAACTGGATGACTGTCATCCTCAGAATTGATCAAACCTTACCCAGTACATTCCCTGACAACAGGCACATTGTGCTTAGCTGCAGTACAGTTATATTGTGGTTTTGAGGTTTGTACAAAATGGCCTTTCTGAAGGATTAAACATGGTAGATATTTCAAACAGGAACCTAATGTTTACTCTCACATAGAATTAATTTTCTTATCTCGGCAGCAGTGTCTCTTCTTGGTATTAAAATAGAGGTGATGACATAAGAGACGGCCTTCATTTGGATTTCTTTTGGCTAGTGCTAGAAGGTAGTTTCCACAATTTCAAGACACAGGATATCTGTATGAGAATTTAAGAACAAAAGGTCAGAGAAGCCTACCACAATAGGAGAAACCCTAGAAATTCAAACTTAAAAGTAGCAGCAGGTTCAAACAGGCAGCAGTAGTATCTGGCTTACACATCATGGTTTATTAAAAAGATTTAGAAAGTCTAATTTAGATTTCCATTGTTTATGCCAAGTTTGGGTTTTTTTTTTCACTTTACTGCTTGCCTAGTTGAAATGAGCTGATGAACCTAACTTCTGGTTTTTTAGGTGTCAATGTTATTCTACATGTTTTCAGTTCAGAATCTTCATAGGTTTTGAGGGGGAATTGTGGTTTTTTCTTTTTTTTTTTTTTGTTGTTTGGTTTTGGTTTGGGAGTTTTTTGGGGGGTATTGGGGAGGAGTGGATTTTTTGTGGGTATTTTTTCATTATTGTTGTTGTTCTGTGGGGTTTTTTAAAGTAATGAAAAAATATTTCAAGTAGCCTTTGTACCAGCTTAACAAGGACTACTGCTTTAGCATTGTTGTGGTTTAGGCGGGGCTGGCCACTAAACCAACGACAGATGCTCTCTTTAACCTCTCTCCCTTCAGAGAAGAAGTTAACTTATCTGTAAACTTCAGACCTTATCATTCTCTTCAGAGAAGGAAGAGAGAATGAGAGACAGAGACTTATGGGTTGAAAAGAAAACAAAAACTACTTTAATGAAATATAAATAATAAAAATAAAAGATAATATTAGTAATAAAATAATGAAATATATACAAATATAGACAAAACCCATACTGAGCTCCCAGGATGACGATCACATCACCAGCAGGCACTGGGAAAAGTCTCAGACTGGACTCAGTGACGGATGGGAGCTGGATTCTGGATCTGGATTCAGGAACACACGGGTCAGGATCAAAGGCAGAGTCCTGCTTAGACACTGCCCATTGAAGAAGGAGGGCTGACCCTTTGATCCCTCGGCTTTTATACTAAGCATGATGCAGATGGGCTGAAATACCCTGTTGGTCAGTTTTGGGTCACCTGTCTGCCAACTCCTCCCCATAGATGGGACACCTCTCTGCTCTTCTGCTTCTGACTCTCCAACGGGGCAGATAATAAAGTTAGCTGGCCTTGGTTGTTATAGCAATAAGTACAAGCAGGAGCCTCTCCGCATACCATTCCTTGGTATTAATAATAAAAGTCAGGCCTTATCACTGCTAGAAACAAACACTTTCTGAAAAATATGCCACTAATTTCAGAGAGTTATTTAGTTAGAAGAGGCTTAACTGAAAAGTAAAATTAATGAAAAGAAAATTGGTTCTGATTCACCTCAAACCAGGACAAGCATCTAACATCCAAGCTCCTCTTCTGAAGCTACCGAGTAACTGCTGATCAACTTTCCTTTGCAACTGTTGCAAGAACCTCATATAGCTTTTAGTTTAACAGGATGAACCAAGAGCATTTAAACAATACAACCCGATCCACAGGAACTGTAAAATACTGTTGCACTGCAGACTTTGCAAGTGACCTAGCACTAGACCTCTTCTTTCCCCACCCACTTCTATTCAACAAATTACATGCTCCCCCGGTGACATTTCTTTGGGCGATGAGAAGCACCTAGCGTGCCACAACAAGCAGCTATGGAAGAGATACAAGTATCATCAAGTCACAACTTACCTACAATTCACAGCCCTCGGAAAACAGCTCAGTATCACTGCCTAATGTAAGTTAGGCAACTGCTCACACTATTTGCAACAATAAACAAGCAAGTTGTATAAAAATAATTGTTGCCAGAGCCGAAAATAAAAGCTAAGCCTTTCACAGCTCAAAGCCAGCCCTCAAGCACAGGAGTTAAACATATTTGTACCCAAAGCTATCCCGTTTCTGCACAGCAGAATGCTTTTTGCTCCCAGTACCAGGAGGAGACACCAAGATTCTTTGTAGCAAAAACCACACATTATCAGGGTACATTTAATATTCTGCTTCAGAAGATACTAAATACTATCAGAAGAGACTAAATTCATTCAAGCAGAAAAGAAAGTATATATCATGGTTGAGATAATAGGGTTCTGTTCCATGACAACCAGGGAGTGGTTGTAAGGTCACTTCGTACAGCACAGCCAGGAAAACGAAGTCTTGACACTTCCTGGGAAGTTGTTTGAAATGCTTCAGAGAAGAAAACAAACAGAAGAAAAAAAGTGTCTTGGACAAAGAATTATTCCATTCAGGGCCAAACAAATACTGAATGGACAAGGCGCCTCTCCTTCTGCCCTTCCACCCAGTCTACTCAAGTACTGGGGATCGTCTTTCCCATAAAATTGGTTAATGGAGCCATCAGATAGCTTGAGCATGCGATATAAGGTGAATGCCATCCTCTCAGCTGTGCAATCCCATAGGACTGTGGGATATGAAGTTTTGAATCCTGATTCCCCACCATCCTCTATCCATCCCCTCAAAACTCAGCTAGTTAAGGGAAGTCAGAATGACATGGTGAAGGTTGCGGGAGAGAGATCCTGCAGTTTGGGAGCCCAGACAGAAGACTGAAGACAGACACGAACACCTGGAAGGAAGGATGCAATGTTTGTGAGCTCCAGCAAATTCAGCTGGCATTTTTACAATAAATAAGGGGAAGTATACTTCTACGAGAGAGTGTATCTATTTTTTTTTTTTTACAGAGAAAAATTACTTCCTTCTCTTCACATCATTACTTCTTTTCAATATTGTCACCAAAACTGACAAGAGTTATCAGTTTAATAGCATTTTATAGTTTACTTTCATATTTAAAATCACACACAATACCAAGATAACACTAGCTTAACTACCAAGATAATATTAACATAAAGCAATTCAATACCCTGTATCTCTGCCACAGCAGTTACCTACACCTCTAAGTATCGTGTTACACATTTTATTCCCTTGAAGGCAGATTACGCATGCATTTCAAAGTCTAGCGCTTAGGAAAAGAATGAAACACTCATTTCCCTGCTTCACAATGTAAATGGAGCTAGGCAGCAACAGCTCAGGTCTCAGAGCTATAGCTGAACAGAAATGTACATTCCAACTTACTCATAGCCAAGGGTCCACTCTGGGGCACATTCCATCTCTGACACTCATTTTCACACACCACACTGAAATGTCAGAAGGAGGAAAACTGAATGTACCCATTTAGATTTCCTGCAGGAGTAGCTGTAAGAATAACTGGCACCACATGTTTCCAACCATGAGCTATGCTAAAAGGGACAATTGGAGAAATCTCGGGTCCCATGTTTTCAATCCGTTACTAACTGAGTGCCCAGACTGAATATCCAACTTCAGCAGGTATGCTGTACTTACAACTAGAGGCTTTAACTTTTAAAAAGTCCGATTACTCCAAGAAGTCTCGTAACGAACATGTGGGAGAATAAAGGTTTGTTGGTTTGTTTTTTTTTTTGTTTTGAGTTTGTTGCCCCCTCCACCTCCCAAAACTGTCAAGCAAAAGCACATACAATAGTGACTTCAATGTAAGCATGAAGTGTGTAGAGCCCCTTAGTCTCAAAAATACCTAGGCATGCATAATCCTTCCTCTAAGTAGGAATTTCTTTCCTTCATTTTGCATCCCTCAACAGAATTCAGAAACGGATGAGCTGCCCTCTCCTACTAGTCACAACTTGAGAAAAAATACTCTAAGGTTCTTAATGCAGCAGCACATTTTACACTCCCATCACAGCTTTTAGAAAGTCTATGACATTTTTAACAAGCTTTTTCACATCCAGATTGTCTGCAACACACACGGAATACAAAATTAAGACCTGGTAGCTCCAGGAGTGCTATTAACTTCATAAAATCCAGATTTTAAGTGAATACCACTTGGATATTTCAATGTAATTTGTAAGCACCAAACTGTAAAATAACTGAGGAGCTTACCCATCAAAACCACCTAACCAAGATAAGCACACAAGCACTCTAGTTACATCATGAAGCAACAAGCCACTTTCCCATCCACGAAAAAAGCACTGTGCCAACATGTCACATACAATGAGAATCGATTGTTCCCAAATGTTGATAAGTATAATTAACCTTCATAACCCTGTCTTTGGCCTTGAACATTAGAGCTGAATTCAGCTCAAAAACCAATTAAAATGCTAAGCAGCCTATCTACTTTGGGACTGGAGAATGGCACACTGCCTTCAGTTAAAAAAAAAAAAAAAAAAAAAGCAAAGCACAACTGTCTCCTTAGACACTTTGAAGGATCTGTTAGTTGTTTTAGTAAAAATCATAATTCATAAATAAATCACATCTTAAGAAGAACTGAAGAATTCTTCAGTTCTCCATGAAGACCCCGAAACATTTAAGGTTGATGAAGGGAACTCCTTGATCCTAGCAAAATTGAAGATTTAACAGAAAAAAAAATTAGGTATAGAAACAAAGGATGAGCTAGGCAGGCTATGAAGTTTGATTTTGCCTTTTCATGCTTATCTATAACAACAGATATTAGTTGTATCAATATGGGCCAGAACTCATTCTCAGCTTGCACAGCACAGTTCACATTCACAGACCTTAACTTCATTCTCCCCCCTTATTCATTCTGCCTTTTGGATCGACTATTGACAAGGAAAGCTACTTAGAATTTACATTGCCAAACCTGCTTTTTCTGTGGTTGCCATTTTAAGATCAGCAGGACAATTAGACAGGCAGGTGGACCTGGAATTCTCATTTTTCTCTAACTGCTTCTTTCCTAGATGCGAATAACATGGAAAATCCTGGGCTACAATACTTAATTGCAAGGTAAGGTTTCATATGGACCTGACAGCCAACTAAAAGCCTGCATATTGAAAGCTTCATTAAAGAATATAAAAGCACATTTAAGAGTGGTAGAGTGCCCTTGGAAATCAATTCTGTAATGCAACTGGCTTTAAAATAACAAGAAACACCACAAAACTACAAGCAATTGCCCATTTTCAAGAATATCTCTGAGCGGCAGCATTCCAGTTTAGTCACAGGAAGTGCTCTAAACTGATCAAAAGCAGTTCTGAACTTTTAAAACATCTTGTTGAATATTAAATTTTTCTTTGTTGAGACGAAAACATTTTAGCAACTTTACAGTGGGCATAATATTTCCTCTTACAGAGAAAAAAAATCATATTGACCTGCTATGAACTTCAGATGCATGTGCATCTCTAGCTGATGATCAGGTTTCTTTTCAACCCCTTGGTTTTGTTGCAGCTGGGGCAACCACTATGTCATTCTATTACCGTACCCGTGAAGGGAATAGAAGATTATAGTCACACCCCTAAATGATGAAGAGGACACAAGATTATAGTAGACCAATGTCCAGCCACTTACAAGAGCCTTTCAGAGTATCCAGACTCTGAACAAGAGCTATTTTGTATGACAAATACTGTCACAGGTGCAGACCAAACGCACTCTGTAGGTTTGCTTAACAGTAAATTACCATCATTCCTCGTCTCCACACCTTCCCCATTTGAGCTTGAGGTTCATATACTAAAAGATTTTAAGCCAGGTGTGAAACCCTGCTCTTTCAATAACATTATAATTTTTCCATGCTATTCTGTATAGGAGGTTTTTCTGTTGTCATCATGACAAAAGAAGAAAAATCTGGATCTCTTTATAGTTTCTTGTTGTATCTCTTTCTTCACATTAGTCATCATTATTAGGGCTTAATGTCAGCACAAATAAATTCATGGGTTTTTTTCCAGTTAAAACACTACGTAGAAACATAACTTTTCTTTTTCACCATAAGAAACTGTAGGTAAAGTGATTTCTGATTCTCTAGTGAATCTGAGCTGACTATCCCCATTTTATAGTTACTACTCAATTTTAACATCAGAATTTTGTTTTCAGTGATCTACGTGTTATATCTTAGTATAACTTCATCCAGTCACTACTGGAGTTCAGAGTAGCTTTTTTTTTTTTTTTTTCCTTTTTTTAACAAGCACCTGTTCAGCTATTTCGACAAGTTTGAATTCACTGTTCAGTTTGAAAACAGCCCCTTTATGAGGCGACTAAAAGTCAGGATCATCTTCAGGTCAGGTTAAGACACATTTCAAGCATTTAACTCCCATAAGGAGTTACCTTGATTGCTGTCAATACCCTTGACAGCTATTGCATGTAGCCATGCTGTAGATGGCAGTATTTTACGCTGCTCAGCTCTCTACCTTAACCTGAGGCTAAGTATTGCAATATACAGAATATACTGTAAGGTTGCTGCAAGAATATTCAGTTTCAGCATTTGTGGAACACACCATATGCAGTAAGAAAGTATGCAACATGCATTAATTTGAAAAACAAAATATTAGTCCCTTCTCAGCCCACTAAAGACATGTACTAGAATGCCAATTAAACACAAATTTTAAGTTACCGCAGGCGAGAACATCCTTAAAACAGAGACCCACAATAAACTTTTCCTGTGTATAGGACCTGAGCCCACTCAGATATTTTACTTCAGCTGACTAAAACAAAAATAAGTTTTATGTAATAACCTCAAATTCCTGACTAGAAAGTGCTTTTTTAGTGTAGGAGGGTACACCTGGATCCTCTGGGCTTTCAATTTACCTGGAATCAGGGCACAGACTTTCCAGGAAACACTGACCCGCACAGCAAATGTCTTTCTTGAAGATGGCTCTAGTCTGTCAGCAACGCGCTTTTCATGCAGAACCTCCCAGAAGCAGTCACTTTTGTCTGAAAGGTGACTTTGCCTACTTCATGACACACACGGCATGGGCTTCACAAAAACAAACCACCACTCACTCCTGGAATATATATACCTGAATGCACGTCACTTATGTATTGCCTTGACCTCTAATTCCCTTTCTTCCTAAAATTTTAACTGGATTTCTTTGAGAAAAGCAAAGTATACTGTGTCCCATTGCTATAACTCTTACAGATTCTGCTGCACATGTCAGAAGCAGACTGAATGAAGGACACAACTATGAAAATCCCATGCTGCCATCACAGCGGGTTCGTATTTATTTCATAATGGGTAGAAAAAGTGGTCAACAAGTAGCAAGTCAATAGTTTTAGGAACAACCCCAATTTCAATGCTCCCCCCAGCTTAAAACTTTCTCCTAGTTGTCAGCCTCATTATGCATCTCAAGCGAAGTACATAAATACTAGCTTCAAACAGGTTGTCCCCAGACACCAAGCGTGAGAGCTTCTCATTGTAATGCTCACAAATCAGAATTCAAAGACCAGCATTTCCACTTTCTATAAGAAAGGACAGCCTGCTTCTCTTGAGACCAAAATTAATGTCACCACTACTCACTAAAACATTTGCTGGGAACTACAAGAGGCATGAGACATCAGAAGCAGTGGTGAAGGAGGAGCAGAAACCAAGCCACAATAACACGGCATCTTTGTTAAGTCTACAATCATAAAGTCCAAGGCGGCAACAGAGAGCAGACTGGTATCACTGCATTCCACCAGAGTATCAGCAGTAGGGCTCCTACAAGTGTCAGTCCTAGCAAATAAATTTATGCTGATAACAACCTCCCTGGACACATTACTGGGAGGAGTGGAGTGTTACTATTTTTGCGTGCACAGCTTATGCTTGTAATAATTTGTCTGGGGAGGGAGGAGACACTTGCTGACAAAAGCACCCCCACTGCAGCTTCTCCCACACTGTTACAATAGCATGATCTTTTCAATTTAAGCAGCACAGATTGCCATGCACAGAATTCAAGCAGAGACATTAAAAATTTCACAATAGCAAAATATGCATGTATGTTGGCAAGCTCAAATCAGTGAACACCTGTATTTTTCTCCAGAGAAAGTAAAGAAAAGCAGAAGAACAGAGAAGGACACTACTAAGTTTCCCAGTTGCTAAGGCAGGTAGGACAGCAGCCAAGAAGAAAATCAAATATGCTACTATATGCTTAAGTGAAAGAAGAAAGAGAGAGGTGCATGGGGCTAAAGACAAAACTATTATGGATATAGAAGGAGATAGGAAGACAAGGTAGTTGTGTGTGACACTAAGCAACATAGTTATCAAAGCAGAAACCTGAGAATAAAACTGGGATGGAGAAAAGGCATTTAAAAGTGTCAGACAAGCATAACAAACAGTTAATGACACAGAGCAATCATCTAAATGATGGCTACAATAGGACAATCATGGAAATAAAATAATTTATTCTGTTTTTTAAAAAAGTAGATGTCAAGCAAACACGACCCCCTGTACGAGAACGGAGAATAAGCTCGCCAGAGCTAAAGTAGGCTTCCATCTACTACAGATGGCTACCACAACGTTGCATCACAAGAAGAGGGCAGATGCTGAGTGAAGCTGGAAACCTGTATGTACTACACCCTTAAGTGGTAACAGAAAAGCCCCGTCATCTCTCCTCCTCCAAGACTCAACTCTTGGGACTCTTGACACTGGAGAAGGGAGGGAGGATTCAGCGAGGGCTTTCAGACTGCAAGTTAAAACCCCGATAATATCCACACACCTTCCTTTACTCAGTTCTTTTTCCGCGTTTTCACCAACATGAAACTTGTTTAGCAATTAGTTTTTGCTGCTCTAGAATTTCTGCTGCCTGGGCTGCCCTGCTGCACAACACACAGTGCAGGCTGCAGAAGGTCAGCTACAGCAAGTTACAAGTCATGAAAACACCAGCTGCTCCCTGACAAAAAAACAAAACCCAACAAAACACACACACCAAAAAAAACACATTTTCCTCCATCCACGAATTCACAGAGCCTCAAATTCAACCATCATCTCTACCAAGGAACTAAACTATATTCACAATACCATTCTATGAGTCAAGAGCTTGCTTCTACAACACTTCCTCCAACACCTTAAAGCTCTATGAATCACAACAGATGCTACTCATCTTGCAAGAAAGACAACCCAAACTTCTTAAGTCTGCATTTTTAGGATAGAAATATCTGTTAAGCAAGCAGTTTACATTTTAATCACCTACAAGAAACTAACAGTAAAAAAAAAAACAACAAAAAAACAAACATAAAACCAAAAACCACGAAACTGATGAAGTGAAATTAATTCTTAACACTGGAAACGTAAGCATTTTTGTAAACCCACAAAAATGTCTACAAAAATGCCTACAATGAATAATAGTCCAGACTTATGTGCAGTATCTCAAACATGCTTCAGCTATCACTTCTGGACACTAAACATTGAGAATAACATCAGGTCTCTGTCACTCTAGTTTCCCTTTCCTCTGCTGTGCCTGCCAGCACAAACTCTTTTGTACATACTAAATTCACAAAAGGTCAACTGCTAGACAACATTCCATATTTGGAATTTAAAAAAAAAAAATTAAAAACTCATTGTCTTCAGTCTATAGTTCTCACGAACAGCACACAATCAAGTTACCCTTTACACTATTTACTTAAGATGTAAACAATATACAATCAAATTACCCTTTACACTGTTTACCTTCAGATGCAACAAGCCTTAGCTTCCTGAAGTTTAAAATTAAAAACAAACCCCAAAAGAGACAGAGGTTTGAGAGGCCTAAGCCTCTTGTTGCTATTCAGCAATACCAAGTGACCATGGTGTTACAAAAGAGTTACTGGTCTCTTTTTCCAAAAGCAGACTAAGCCCTGCAGTAGTGTAATTTTTCTGCCAGATCTTCAATAATCTGATGCATAAGGTATCGATGTGAGTTCTGCTGAAGAACAAAAAATGCATTAGACAGAGAGATGGTATTTTTAACTGTTCACAGCATGAGAATTGTCATGCTGGTAAGAATTTCAGAGGCGTAATGAATTCTTGTACCTGTAACAAGAGGAAGTAGGACTCCACAATTTATTATACAGAATAATTAAGGAACAGAGTTCAGAAATAAATCCACGTAAGGAAACAAAGAATTACAATGCAGGAAGATAAGTAGAGTAATATCTGCAATATATTTTTCTGAGCTTCCTATTGGCAAATATTTAATCTATATAGGGTGTAAAGATAAATAATGTTTTCTCTTTTCGAACAAAACACTACAGGTGATACTTGGAAGCATTCACAGAATAGAGCAACTGAAACAGTACAGCCAAATGTTGACTTTTGCCATACTCTATTCATGCCCTGATTCCACCTGTGCTGCTTATATGACAATTAATAAAACAGAGGTTATTTCAGTATATTTACATTACAAGATAACACAAGTCCTGTGTGTAAGTGGGTTGTATTTACAAAAACAATCTGTCAGTCACAGAGGAAAGTGGTTTAAGATAAGCAAAAAACAACCTGTTTTCTTCATTTCATAAAGAGGGATCAAATATCATTTGATAATTAATAAAATACATAGTCAAAATCGTGCATAAAAATTGTGTTCTAGTCACTTTTTATTAACAAAAATTAAATATTTACACTCAATAAATACTGCAACACACATTCATTGATTTATTATGCTTGAAAATAACAACCACCTACAGGATCTTTAATCTTCTTTTTGATATAAATCAAGCTCTGTTTTGGAAGAAAGTAGACATCAACAATAAGATATAAAAGAACAACTTTTTGAAGTTCACTGGAGACAAATATTGTTTATATGCCAAAACTGGAAAAAAGTACTAAAGCTTGTTTTAATTTAAAGAACATGCCTCCAAAAACCAAAGTAGCACAATTTGTAGCCTGTCATCTGACAGTGACCAGAAGAAAGGTCTTCTGCAAATTAAAAAAAAAAAAAAAAAAAACAACCACCAACGCAAAACCCCCAAAACCCACACCCTCTCAAACCACAGGCCTCGTTTCCTTATAACCAGTTCTTAGTTTACATAAATAGAAAGCATGTTTTCCCGTTCCAAGCTGAGAACCAAATGGAGCTGATGATATGAAAAGAACCGATTACTAAGCTTAAAAGAAAATTTTCCTGTTAATGCAGAGAGAAGTACCGAGCCCTGTTCTTTAAAGCACTGACAGTAAGCATGTATAGTTAATATTTAATTCAAGTGGCTGACATGGTACAGACCCATCTGTACACTCTCTCAGGTTTATTTTTCACCATTTTCCCCCTCATTTTATAGGGCAGCTCATTGCTCTCTGTTCTGTTTTCTACCTTGATTAGCATGTACAAGCTTTCTACTCAGTGCTTCTTTGCCTCAGCAGGCTTTCATTTTTAATGAAAGAACTTTTTTCATCAAGGAAGAACATTCATTCTTGTTGATGATTTCAAAAATCCATCTTAAAACCTCTCCCTACACTCAGTAATTTTGTGCATTATTCAAATAGAAGATTGTGTAGAGGAGGTTTCTTTTTGCTTGTAAATATCACAAGCCTTAAATCCATGTTTTCCCTTGATGATTTACTGTTGTTGTTATTTTAAGGTAGTTGTTTGCATTAAGGTTTATCCAGTCCCTTTTCAGGGCAGCACAGGTTAGTGACAGTTAAATATAACTACAATTCTATTTGCAAGCTAGAATCAAGGTACTGTTTTTAAAAAACAGCAAGCAGTAAATCTTGATAGGTACATTAGCGTGGGGTCCTTAATTCTGTGTACAAAACAAGATTCAAATGTTAGCTTATTGGCTTCTCTCTACAGTCACAAAGATTATGTTTTAATTACTGACGAGATTTTCATTTGATCACAAAAGAAACATTACAAAATTGTCATTTCGGTACAGGAAACGTACTATTACATGAATCCTTCAGCCTCCAACAGGTCATAATGGACAGCCTAGCAAAATCTTTTGTGTAAATTTTGAAGCTAGAATTACTGGCTTAGAATTGTAACCTCTCATTTATTGTGCAGACTCAATTTAGACATTTTTTTAAAAGACACTAATCGAAGCAAAGAGGTAGCTTCAAAGTCTACAATTTGCATCATACAGATTAATCAAAGTTGCTTTGCTTATCCACACAAAAAGCTTCTTTTTCTAAAGGAGACTGCAAATAACATGAAGGACTTCAGGTCACAGCTACCCCTACTGTTGCTTTAGCCTGAAGGCTCAGCTGAGAGCCCTACACTGAGGACTGACAGCTAGCAGTTTACAGGAGGTTATCTGCTTCTGATATATTACTAGTACAGTTCTTTTATATACACAAGTATATACATGTACACATGCAAATTATGACTGAAAGGTTAAACAAGTCCTTGAAGTAAAGCTGATACTACATAGGCACTGTATCATATATAGACAGCACACACCACTAGCAAGCATATCGCTTCAAAAAAAAAAAACAAACCCCAAAACCACCAGTCCCCTCCCCCAGCTAGTAGTTCTCCACAGTGTCTGAGCTATCTTGAGAGAATACAAGGTTATGATCATGCCCTCTTCTAAAACTATAATCTTCTGAATAGAGCTAAAGCCACGATTAGTCAGATGGTGTCTAGAGTTACACGAAATGAGACAGAAAATTCCCTGCAGCAATTTAACCATGATCTGTAAGACCAAGACATGAGAAAGATGGTAAGTAACCAATGAAACTGGAACAGGTAGTGTAGCTGGAATTGCAGGACAAAGTAGACAGGTCATATATTACAAGAAAACACTAATCCCAGATGTGTTTTCCTCAATAAAACTAACAAGAAGGCCCTCACCATCCTACTTACGCAGAAGAATGGGTGGAAGAGAAGCAAAAAGGCCACCTCAGTATTGGCAGAGAAGATGCCATTAGGTTAGGAAAGTGATGCAAGTCATCTTCACTCACATAAGAAACTCCTCCATTAGTGATGTGCACATTACATCCACCTTAAGTATGCTAGAAGTCAGCTACAAGAAGCATGGCCAGATGTTCAGTCACATTCAATAAACCCTACCTACTGCTCTAGGTAAGAATTTAACTGCCTTCCTCAATCCTACTTCTGCTCCCCTCCTCCAATATTACCATAACTATCATGACATTGCTTGAATTGGAAAGAGGATGATCAGGAGAAAAAAGAAGGCAACACCACAGAGAAGCACAGAGAGTTGTAAGCTCTCCCCATAAGAAATGAAAAAAGCAGAAAAGCACATATCTTACTCAGGTCTGGCGTCTGGAGAGCTGGAAATCATACAAGTCTAAACACTATTATTGATCCCGAAATGTATTCTTGTAGACCTTGGATCTTGGCTCCCCAATACAAGCCCTGAATTACTTCTTCTGATGCATAGACCTCTAAAGGGGAAGAGAGCATTAAGAAGAAGGACCATTAAGGAAACAGAGCATTTCTACATTAACTTCTGCTGCAGCATAACCATTTACTCAACTGTACAGCTCGCACTAGCAAAATTTAACATTATTCAAAGTTAGATGGAACCTGGTACAGTACATTCAGAATAAACATATGTTGGTTGTATAGTGCATGTAACAAGCCCACAGAGACTAGCCAGAGCCAAACTGTGATTTTAAAGGTATTTTCCAATGTAAATGATTCTATGATTTGATCCAGGTTTACAGTGCAAAGACAGTTAACAAAGTTTAGCTGATGCGCGGTACCTCCACGTGCCAATGTTAGCTGGAAAGAGACCAAGCTATTTGGAACAATGAATTCACACCAAGTTGATGCCTGTTTCTGATCCACCTCTACAGAACTTTTCTGCTGCAGTTTTTCCTCCCAATCACACTAGCTATTATTTGAGGTCTTCAACAAATCATTTTAAAGCTTTTTTTTTAACTCTGCTTCAGTTTCTACACAAACTTTGTTTCCTCCAGACTTGGATTAAACATATTAGTAATTACTCAAAGATTGTTTGCTAAAAGGAATGATAACTGTGCCACTTTTCTTCAATCCTTGTCATTTTCAGCAGGTTAACATTTCAACTCAGGACTACCTGTATATTTCTAGGACTATTATAACAGAAAAAGTTAATGTTTCCCTTAGTTACCATCCTATATGAATCATCCTAATGCTGGTGGATACTGTATTCTGTATCTATACATGGACTATGTATTAATAAGATCAGTGTGTTTTAAGTATTTAAAGTACACGTTCTTCTTTTAAAGTTACTCAGTCTTCTAGACTGTAAAAAAAAAAACAAACAAAACCCAGTAATCTTGAGTGTCCAATAGTCCCTCAAAAAGAACAGTGCAGCAGTTTTCAGGACTAATGGAAAAACAGGGTAACACTAGTACTAGTCATACTACAGCATAGAACAGGTGATTTCTTCCAAAAACATTAAATTACACATCCACCTATTTAGGGGAAATGAGGTCTGCTTTCTTAAGTGCTTGGTTGGCTTCACAGGCTCCCTTTCCCTGGAAATGACCAAAGCCTGAAACAAAACTTCCCTGGTCTCCGGAGGGGAGTCAATACCCAGTCAATACCACCTCCACCCAGCACCACTCCTAGCAATTACATGTAGTTTACCTCCCAGTCATAACTCCAGGGAGCCAGCATTCAGTAAGGCACACACACAAACACAGCTTCACATTCCGCAGCCAAGGTGCAGGTGGCAGTACAGCCAAGGAGTCAGCACTACCACCATGTTCTTAGACAAGAGGCACAAAGATTATCTGTGACTGTCTACAAGGCGGGAGACACACCAATGGTAAACTGTGTAAGAAAGGACAAATCAATGAACCCACCAAGCAAATAAGCTGCCTCATTTTCATGCTACACATGTGAGGGTGGGGATGAGGGAGAAGAAATAGTTAAAAGGCTTACACTCAGAGTAAGGCCCAAGTAACATACACTGCATTATATGCATTAAATCATAATACATTTGTTTCAACCAAAACATTTTCCATGCATTATGCAGTTGATTGCACTACTCTAAATGGATATATAAACTGGCCGGGTTCAGTTCAGAGACACAAATAAACTTGTTCTTGTGATTGCTTTCCACTGGAAAAAATACTGAAAGAAACACCACAAGAGCTCTCAATTATGCAAAAGAAACTGCATACATTAAAAGCCTTATAATGGAGCTCTTATCAGACAAAGGTAAAGTCATGCAAGGAAGGAGACTGGTGATCTTTTAGAGCCATGTTAAATATTTGTTTTGAGGCTGAACTCTTTCTCTTAGACTAGTTTTCCAGTGATGAACAATGGTAAACCCACTCTCCTGGTACAGTATAGCGCTGCAGGATTCGACTCCCACAATTGCAAAACAACGAACTGTAGTTTATAGACTTACTGGTTAAATGTCTAAACACTATCCAGCTATCCCTTCTGTGTTCAAGAACAGTATTTGCTTTATGCAGCATAAAGGTTCACAAATTGCACTAAAACCTCCACTATGAGCAAACTGCCTCCACTTCCTCCTCTCAGCAGCACCAGCATCCCACCGCAAGAGGAACAAGACTCCTACCCTGCTCCTTTCTACCACACATCCCCACACACAGAGGAGCATGTCACAGCAGGTCCCTCAGGCAGCCACCTCTGAGATGGGTCTGGAAGGAACAGCTTGCAAAGGGGGTGGCAAACTTGAGCAGGTTTATTTCAAAAGCTTTGTGTGACTGAGCGCAGTATTTTCCCCCAAACTCCATGCATCCACTCTACAGTATTGCTGTCACCTGCAGAAATGGACTATGGAGGGCCTCTTACACTATGGCCTGTTTCAAAGACAACACAGTGGCTCTTATGCAGGTAGTTGCATCAGAAATTAATGTGCAATAATAAAGGAAAAAATATGCCATTTTGTACTGGAAAGGGCTTATACTCATCACTACATATCCTCATGCTGATTGATCTTTTCCACTATACCGTAACTAGACAAGGGAAGCTAAGCTCTCAGGTAAACATGTTTCTTAATTCCATGCCACTTCAGGAGTATCTAATTACAGATTTACAGCATCATCGTACTTTTTTTTAAACTTGCAAGGACTGCAAGACCATAAATCTGAATATGTTAACTAAAAAATGAGATCAGTCAATGCAATATTTAACCAAACGTTGCCTATGCTTTACCTAGAAAAGTACTCACTTTGCCTGTAAAAGCATCCTTTTTACTACACATCTCAGCAATAATCAGAAAGAAACTTCCACATAGAATTTTAAGCAAAGAAACTTGCAGCGTACCTGGCAACAAGTGTTTCATGACTTTTTAAAAGTCACATTTCTCCTTTAGAATGCAGCCAGGAATCTTTTATAATTCATGAACTAGACACCAACTGAACCTATAATTTCCCACACAAATCTCATATCAACAATATAACACCCTTGCTAAGTAGTTTTAAGCTGCTGGTCTTAACCTTCCAAATAATCTATAAGAAATACAACATCTAAAGAACACCTTTTTGAGGAAACATATGCCAGCTGCTGAGACAAGGCCCTCTGTAGGTACTTAAAAAAACATCTACACTATACATAAGACAAACCCAGGTTTGGAATGATGCTTCTACCATTTGAAGAGTCAAGTAAATCATTTACAGGTTCATTACTTTGAAGGGGAAAGGAGAGGTGAAAAGTAGCCTTTAATTTATTAAAGCTATTTCTATGATAACTAAAGCATTCCTAAGATAAGTAAAGCTCAAGACACAATCAAATAAATACCCAACTCAGTTTACTGGACCACCCACTTACTACCAGCTTTAAACACACGACTATTAAAACCAACCTATTTTCTTCTGACTCATAATGCCCAAAATAGCTAAAACTGTGAATCAAAAGAAGTCACCTACAACATGCGTGCTTCCCTAAGTTGTGCAAGAACACTAAATTCAATAAAAATATTTTTCACATGTTTAAATGACCAGTAATATAGCTGCACTCCCAAGTCCAAGCTTTTTAAAAAGTGACCTGCTGGTCTTTAAAATAACCTTCAAAACACTATGGCTTCGGTTTGCAGGCAAGCAAAAGATAACTCTGGAACAAGCTGGTTTTCCCTTATCTCAACTGAATAATCATATTAACAGCTTCTGCAGTACTACAACACAAACACTGGGTGACAGGATTATTGCACCGGAAAATGTATGAACATACAGATAGCATATGAACTAGCCCAAACTTAGATGCAACAGGAATGCTATAAAATGGACGAACGAATGGTTGAATGAAAAAAGAGGAAGACCAGATACACACACTCCTGTATTCTGTCAAAGTCACCGTAGGAACTTCCAAAGAGACAGATGTAGCATTTTTAGTGGATGACGGATCAGTGCAGCACCCTGTGCTGAGAGAACAAGCTGAGATAAAACCTCACATCCACAATTAAGAGTGTGAAGAAAATGAGGTTTATTTATTCCTCTCCTAACACCAGTAGTCCAAGCTACTTCCTCAAAATGAAAATCTCACTTCCCAAATGCCTCATACCATCTGTCACACACTTTTAGCTGCTCTCAAGAGGCTTCTTATGCTACTATATACGTTACATCTGCAACAGATTTTCTTGTTGTGGAGTACAGATGGAATAAAACATTGTTTTATAACAAACATAGCAAAATACTGCACCGGATTTCAAGCGTGTACAATCCATATCAGTTACTCTGAATAAAACATTTCTGACTAATGTATCTGCTGCTAATCAGTGCTGTTACAAGCACTGTTTCCTAAACATCATTCACTCAGTTTATGGGGTTCAACACTGCACATACGCTCTCCTTTTAAAAGTCAGCATCAGTCTTCAAAACATCGAACTCCACCAGGTCTCTCAGTATGAAATTACAAAAATGAACTAATTGAGACAAATTACCAGAAAAGCATGTAACTTGTTGTTCCCACAAGCTGGCCAAGTAGGGTTTTTTAAGATAAAGCTACACAGAGCTGCTTCTACGGTGTCTAAACTGATGGAGTTTCTTCTTGATTGGAAGTTAATTTAAAAATTAACATCCCCAAAGTGATGCATATTCTTCAAGTACAGGGTCAAATTAAGTCCACAAAGCAGTAACAATATCTCCTCTACTAATTCCAAATATCATGAAATTGAATGTTAATTTTTCAAAGTAAATAACTTACTATTTTCTACCTTCTGGTTATAAATAGACCTTCCAACATCTGGAAAACTTGTGAAAGTCACGCGAGTCTCAATATTTACTCATAGATTTTCAACAGAAGCAAGAGGCTTCCACTGCCCTTTACATTGTTCTATCTGTGAACTCTGAGCATGACTCTCCACTCTGCATTAGTGGAAGAGCTGTAAGCAGCAGAGGGAAGGAAGGAAACCATTGACATGCTGAAGTTAAACAGAGAGGTTATCAACTCTGCACAGAACACAAGGTAACAGAAAAAAATAAAAGAAAATAACTAAAGCACAATTCAGAAACAGTTCTCTAAAATGAATGAAAGCCTTTCGGAAAAACTTCTGTTGTTGTTGGGGGGGGTTATTTAAAAAAAAAAACAAAAAAACACAACACCAAGACTGTGCCCATGGCCTCTTATATCTTAAAAGAGATTTATTTCTGAACTGAACTATCATCAGCTACCTGTTACAATAAAAGTTAATTGAAAAGCCTATCTAACAAAACAGAAAAGCTTTGTTAATTCAACATCATTACAACCACATCAGTATGGGAGGGGGGAAGACAAAAAAAAAGTTCACTCAGTAAAAAACTGTTTGACATTTAGAGGTAGCATTTTTTACTTCCTCACCAATTCACTGAAACAGCCTAGGTGAAGAACTATGCTGTTTAATTTCCTGTAAAAACAGGGACTGTATAAACACCCGCCTCAAAAAGCTTTGAGCTACTGCTCCCCTCCTCCCCAACAGTACCTCTGCCGTAGAAGCAAGATCTTCATTAACAGCAGACTGTATTATGAAACACAATTTACCTGACCAGGATTTCCACATTACAGTTTTGGGAATAGGATCATCAACTTCTGTGTCAGTACTACTTCTATTATATCGCACGCACTGAAGAACCACCCACACTTTTAGGTAATAAAACTATCCTGTTTCCCAGAAAATAGCTGTCGCTGTTGCTGCACTGAAAGTCTCTTTCTGTCTTCCTTCATGATTCTCTGGTTTGTTAAACACTAGAAGTTGTTCTTCTGTGTTTAATCACAAATTCGAGTAACCCAGAACTCGATGTAGGTTCATTAAAAAAGAACAACCAAACAAAAAAAAAAACAAACAAACATGCTGCTTGGCTCATTGGGAAGTTTTAACTATATGATGGCACGTAATTTCTGCAAGAAATTTATTTTCTATTTTGAAAGAGAAACCAAAGGCACTAACAGATAAAATACTTGACAGACAGCCTCAAGTGACAGAAATTTCACAGCATGGGGAGGGAGAAGGTAGAAAAAAACCCTTAGAAACCTCCCCTGCAGGCTTCAGGAAACAGTTGTGGGAAATGCAGGTGGTAAAACAGTAGTCAGTGAAGAGATGAAAGACTAATAAATGATTTGACACAGTTTATTAAATCTTGGCTGAGTGCTCTCTGCAAAGAGCTAGACAGAGAGGGGGCTGGAACACAACTTCGCAGAATACAAAACATGCATAGTTTCTCATACTAGGTAATGGCACAAACATTTCTTTGAAAGCTTAAGAGCAGACCAAAAAAAAAGGTTAAGTACTGCATCACCTAAACCCCTTCTTGATCCCTTCAACAGATTTAAAAAAAAAAAAAAATCTAAAAAAGATTTACCTTCAACAAACTTCTTTTCCCCCAAAATTACTTTCTATTAATTTCGTCATTTTTTTTTTCTTTGGAGTAAAACCCTGAGACAATACAGTAAGCACTAATGAAAGAAAAGGACATCAGTCTGACTTTCCATCCTGATTCAATTCCCTGTAAACAGTGTACAAGCCTAACATTTTTTCCTGCAATGTTGTAAAAGTTAACAAGCTTTAACAAGCATTTATAAAACCGAGTTGGAAGTACCCCAGTTGTTCACATTCATGAGCAAAAACATATGAGCTGGATGGCCATTTTCCGAAAAGTCAGGTTTTAACTAATTTTACAGAAGAGCACGTTTAAAAGGAGCTCTTTCCCTGCCCCATGATTAAAGTAAGGGGCAGGGAAATGAATACCTATTCCTTGCTAGATCTAAGTTAGATCAGTCTCAACAAATTCACTTTACTTACAGATCTTCCTAACTCCACAACAATAGAAAAATTAAGCCAAAGAGCCCACAACCACACATCTCTCTCTTTGCAACTGGTTTCAGTTTTGAAGCAGACTACATTAAATTAGCGTCGGGAAAGGAAGGCTCTATGGCAGACTTCTACAAAGTCATATATTCACAAGAGAAACAAATTACTTCAATGCTCAGTGGTTTTGATGAAAAACAAGCGCATGGCTAAAACAACAAACATGCTCAGAAGTTTGCAGGAAACTCTAAAGCACATGGAGAATTCCAACAGTCCCTTCTACAGCTACTTCATAGCTGACAAGCGAAATCATGTAGTTCATTTTCCCCTTCATTTAAGACCAGTACTATATCAACTCTAAACTCTCACTAGCTGCAGAGCAGACCTGACAAAGACAAGTGGGGAGCAACACCTCCCTACATACTTCTACTGCCCATAATGTTTGCTGTGGACTAACAACTTGGAATCAACTATTGTCTTTTTAAAACTCTGAAAATTAAGTTGATATTAAACAAGCATCAGCAGGCACTCAACTGCGTAACACTTAATGGATCATATAGATTTACATTTCCTGTGATTAAGTTGAAATGATTGAAGTTAAGAAAACTTCCAGATGGAAAATCAGCAGTTTTAAAAGGTTTCCTGTCCTCACTCCCAAGAACTTCATTTTGTTCGGACCCTACGTCACAAGCAGCAATACCTCATGTCAGAAACATCTTCAGTGACAGGCAGGACTTGATGGCTTTCCTCCTTTCAGAAAGTAAATTCTATATGGCATTTCTATAACATACGATTCATGATGCCTATTATTTCAAGCAGATGCCTGAAGCTCATCTGAATTATCACCAAGTTACGTTAAGCAAAATGCCTTTAGACAAGAGGCGAATGCACTCTTTTGGAAGCGAGCCATTTGTAAGGCCTGCTAATAAAGATGCAGAAGAGCAGTTGGCAGCAGTAAGGGACTAGCCACAATAATAGGGATTTAGGTCTCGTTTCCCAGGGGCGTCGCTCAATCAGAAGATTATTTTCCCAGCGCGAGGGGAAGGAGGTTACCGACAATCAAAGGTGCTAAGTTTTAACTGCATTCGGTACTTAACCCGACTGTTCTCAAGCCGTGGCTTGCGGGTCCTCGTGGGCCCAAGGTAATTAATACAAGCGGGTCGATCACGGAGCGGCTTACAAGCCCCACGCCGAGTGGCACGGCTGCCGCTCTCCGATGAAGCCGGGCTTTAGCGCACCGCGCCCGGCAGCGTGCCCGCCCCGGCCCGGCCCGCCCGCAGCGCTCCGGCACCCTCACGGAGCCCGGCAACAACCACC